>JAVQKC010043081.1:0-17875 GCA_036025475.1 Philypnodon macrostomus
CATGTACCATAGATGTCTGTCCATGTACCATAGATGTCTGCACATGTACCATAGATGTCTGTACATGTACCATAGATGTCTGATCATGTATCATAGATGTCTGTTCATTTAACATAGATGTCTGTCCATGTACCATAGGTGCCTGTATATGTACCATAGCTGTCTGTCCATGTACCATATATGTCTGTTCATGTACCATAGATGTCTGTCCATGTACCATAGATGTCTGCACATGTACCATAGATGTCTGTACATGTACCATAGATGTCTGTTCATGTACCATAGATGTCTGTTCATTTAACATAGATGTCTGTCCATGTACCATAGATGTCTGTATATGTACCATAGATGTCTGTCCATGTACCATATATGTCTGTTCATTTAACATAGATGTCTGTCCATGTACCATAGATGTCTGTATATGTACCATAGATGTCTGTCCATGTACCATAGGTGTCTGTTTATGTACCATAGATGTCTGTTTATGTACCATAGATGTCTGTCCATGTACCATAGATGTCCGCACATGTACCATAGATGTCTGCACATGTACCATAGATGTCTGCACATGTACCATCGATGTCTGTTCATGTACCATAGATGTCTGTTCATGTACCATAGATGTCTGTCCATGTACCATAGATGTATGCCCATGTACCAGACAGTAGAAGGTTTCTCAATCAGTAACTATTCAACTTTTTAAGCGCCGATACTATGACATTTGTAACAGATTGATAGCCCTTTACAACACTTAATGTGACAGGTGATTTCTAGAATTAAAATCAAAGTTAAATTCGGAAAACGAGTCTGGATTAATCAGTTTTAAGCCTAAAATATCTTGTTTTACTGTAGTGCAGATATCTCTATTGTACAATTTAATCTACCAATTTGTAGACTTTCAATAAACTGAATTTTGAAACTACCTTAACTATTTATGAACCACTGGATAAGCATATCTACTGAAACCAACAACTTTGACTGTAAACTCAATTATTCTGGAGATGGCTATTATTTAAACTTGCACCAAAGTAAACAAATTATACTTCAGTTTGAGTACGTTTAATTTTCTAAAATGAACCAGAGAAATTCACTTTTCAATTTCAAAAAGGAAACTGTTGAAAGCTTACATTTTGATTAAAAACATGGTTAGACAAAGAGTTGATGGTGGAAAATACTAGCTAACATCAGCCCACGCAAACCCCATTACATGTAGAAACTAAACTAAAAAAGTAAATAAATAGAAAAAAAAACATGTAAAAAGCATTGATACATGTTCTAATAAAGCTGTTGTGAGCTGTTATCTGCACCTCCGAATGTACAAGGTCAGGGGAAAATGATTTTTTTTTAACCAGAAACTAAAACACAAAGAGAGTTAATGTGTTGAGTTCATACTGAAACAAGGTCAGACAAAAAGTGGTCCGCGGCTCAAAAAACAACAAATAAACAGCTTTTGAAAGGCGCCTTTGATGTGCCGCATTCAGAGCTGCAGCACGCCCCAGTCACGGCTATTATACCAAAACGCTCATTCACTCCAAATACTAATGTGCGATTAGCTCGGTCTGGTTTCGGTGTGGGAGAAAATAAATAGGCAGCATATGTAGAAGTAGAAGTGGATGATAGTTACACTTGTTTAACTGTATAAGGTATACCTATTTACCTACGAGCTCAAACTGCTAATCGGCCAATCATATTTCCTCAAGCCAATTCATTTACTCATGCACATACGTTTAAGAATGAAGAAGAAAGACAAACATTATGTGATTGTTCATGCCAAGTGGACTTAAAGAAACTGATGATTTACTTGGATTTTCACGCTCAACCTTATCTTGGCATTGCAGATATTAAGAAATATAAATATATATATAGAGAGAGTGGTGGTTTTGTGAGCAGAAGCACCTTGTTGATGCCAGTGAAGCAGGTGGTCTCCTGTAGCAGAAGATCATTAGGTACATGGTCTACCTAATAAAGTGGCCAATGAGAGAATGACTAATCACAACACATTTTAATCAGCCTAAGTACGAGTAAAAACATGAGATGTGGTTTAGTGCAGACAACAGCCATAAACAGTAGAGAAGGCTAAATACATTAAACACAGAGTTAATATTGTTTATTCTACTGAATAAATATGGCAGTAAATATATTTCAACCCAAGCCCTCTTTAAAGACAACAGGCCTATTACACTGATCTGGTCACCATGTCACCTGACTACATTGTATTATGTTTAGAAGTATTATTCATAAATCATGGATGCATTAAAGAAAACTGTCATTATGAGTATTTGAGTGGCATTAGTAAATATGAAGGTGCTCATATTGAATATCTTTGACAGAGCTGCATTTTGTGTCTTCTTTCATTGTATTTTATATAGGGTTTTTTTTCTTTTGGAATAACCTTCAGAAGGCAGCACATGATTTTGTCTCCTTGTCAAAACTCCGATAAAACCATAGAAGTGAAGAGTGAAAAGGATTTTGTGTGTAGTCCCTTGTCTGTTTCACATGCTCTATTCTCTGTCCCACATTTGAATAACGTGTAACCTACAGTATGTGCTCCTATGCTCAGGGCTCGCTCCAAAACATATTCTTGGACTTCAAAAAATATTGATAAAAACAGTTCCCAAATATGACCCTATATGGTTCCACATTTGTCGATTGGAAAATAAAAAAAGATACAAAAGTATTTTTTTTGTGTGTATTTTAAATAAAAAAAAAAGCTCAAACATATCTCAAATTCCAGTAATGTCCATGTGCAGACCACAAAAAAGTTGGGAGGACATGCAGACTCCACAACCTCCTTGCAGAGAATTCTGTGCACCACAACAATATTTCAGAAGTTCAGCTGAAGACCTTCATTTTTCTTCTTGTAACCCTCAAGAAAAGCACCAATGATGGTGGCTTGTGTGGGTCTCTGAAACACTGGGTATAAATAATGTGGGAGTTTACCACACTTATGCTAAGGGTTTTGGAGATCCAGTTATAGCATTTCTTGGAACGGTTATAGATGTCCATGCAGAGTGGTCTGTCAATGTATCGCCAACAAGTTCTACTC
Source organism: Philypnodon macrostomus (assembly GCA_036025475.1). NCBI lineage: Eukaryota > Metazoa > Chordata > Actinopteri > Gobiiformes > Eleotridae > Philypnodon > Philypnodon macrostomus. The sequence goes on from JAVQKC010043081.1 coordinate 3,047, forward strand.
TTCTTTGTCCTTCCAGTATGCGCTTGTCATACAAGCTCAGCCAAAGTCTCACTTCACTGCACTCGGTAAGAGGTGCATAGACAGAACAAACACCATTATTACATAAACATAACAGGAGCCATGCATTTGAATACAACCGAAGGTAAAAGTAGTGCAGGTTTGGACAAGGATATTAAAATGGTTAGATACACACATACAAGGGCAGTCACTCACCAGACATATGTATTTTCATGGTCAAGTATTTATTTTAAACCTAGGTCTACGCTGCCTCCCCGACAGCAAGGTGTAAAACTCATTAGCGAAATTCAGTGAGGTGTAGTAGATATCCATATATGGGTCCAAGAGGTCATGAAGGCTGGGTGGCACCAGTTTCAACAGAACACTGTGCGGTGTGCAGTGTCCATTGCAGAACAAATCCTGTATTGCTTTCACTAAAAACATGTGCCCTGTATCCATCTGACTTTTTGGGGTTATATTGCTTCAATAGGTGCCCTTCCCTTGACATGCAATGACCATAGCATCCAGGGAAAGCTTGTTGCCAAGTGTGGGCCAAAACCTAGCCCAATAGTCCTTAATTTCAGCCTTTTCTAAAGTCCCATGGCGATATATAGGGTCACAAAACCTTTCATCTCGGACACTTCATTCCACTGGTGAATATCTTGAATGCGATTTGAATGGCTGATATAGCTCCTCTTTGCTAAGGCGAACCCAGTCTCACTTTTCTCACTGCTGAAACCAGGGCTTCCGGTGGTCGGTGAACCGATCAACAACTTCTCCTTCCTTCTCACCCTTCTCTGACACCTCATAATCTTACCGTCCAGTATGACACTCTGCCGAGGACCTTGGCTGCTCACGTACATCCATCTCCTGGACTGAACCTGGGCCCGAAAGTCTTCTCCTCCTTCATTCTTCTCCTCCTCTGACATCTCAGAGTCCTCGCTTTCAGAATAACTGGTTGCACTACCTCCCAGGTTAGCTCCATCTCCCAGGCTGATGGCCCTTCCTCTTTTCTCCTTGAACTTCATCCATATCCTCACTTCAAGAAGCAGCCATTACCACATGCTTTGTAACACCTGTTACCCAGTCGCCGTAAAGCAACATTAATCAGCTAATGCAAGGATATGGTTCCACAGTGGATATATGTCTGGTGCAACCAAAGGGTTAATGAATATCTGCAACAAATATGCCCTGGTTCGTACACTTGTGTATCCCTCCCAAGAGATATCTCAATCAGAAATAAGACCAAATGCTGTGTCAAACCAAAGACTGTAATATTGTACTTCTGATAGAACATAAAACATCTGAACACAGAAGTGTGGAGGCAATGACCTTTGTTTTAAAAAAGTAGTCCTCACACTTTTAAAAAGTGATGTCTGTGAAAAATATTTTTTAAATTATTTCGCTGTGTGTTTTCTGCCATATTAGTCCAGACAAACTGGCTCTAAAACAGGCAGTTATTTCTGTAGTCTGAATATGCCAAAAAAATGTTGCAAAAGGTCAGTCGGTGTATTTTTGTCTAGATACTAACACCGCCAAAGCAAAAGATTATTATAAAAGTTCTGAGCTTACATAAGATCTGTGGGAAAAAAGTTTGCAATTTACAGTTATACTTGTTTGTATTTAATTCTTCATATTTCATGTCTCAAGTGAATCATGATTGAAGTATTGTACGTGCTGTTGCAAAGTTTGAGATGATCTGCGATAAAAAAAAAGTACTCAGTCAAATGCTATCTTTGCCATAGTAACAAAACAGTGTTGAGTCTATCACGCAAAACTCATTACTTAACATCATTATGCGCCTCTAATCAGCCGCTGTAATCAAGTCCCACCCTTCGGCAAAACATTTGATATTTTTTTTATTTTCTATCCTTGGCAAAAAGAAATGGATGAGAAACTGGAGCCAAAACTAATCCTTCAAACAGGACACAAGTGTTTTTAATCAAATGTAGTGGTCTGTCGGCAAAAGGAAACCCATTAGTTAAATTTGTTACTAAAACCAGATATATGTTAAGTGAGCAACTAAATGAAGTGCTGGTTTAGTCTAGCTTTATCAAGCACCCTGGGTTCTCCTTAGTCAGGTATCTGTCAATTTGAGTTATTATTCCAGGGGGCAAAATAGATCCTGGTCTATCTACTAAATACAATTTAATAAACATATGGCCAATGAGAACGCATTGCATAAAGTCTCCCCTTTTTTGATTAGTCCAGTATGAATGATTTTGTATGAAGTGAATCGGTTCAGCTAGCCACTATTTGGTCCACATACACACATTAGGCGGTTACAGGTGAAGTGAATAACACAAACTCTCTCTTCATCACAGCAGCTGGTAGTGGTTGGGATATATTAGGCACCAAGAGAACATTTTGTCCTCAAAGTTGAAGTGTCAAATTGTGGTGGCTAGACAACTGGGTCAGAGCATGTCTAAAATCGCAGCTCTTGTTGGTAGTGGTGGGGGGTATCTATCAAAAGTGGTCAGTATCTAAAGAAGTGGTCCAAGGAAGGAACACTGGCGAACTGGAGGATCAAAAAAGCAAATGGCCAAAGAATTTAATGCTGGTTCAAACCCTTTAGACCCCAGAGCCCCTTTTAAGGGGGCAGGGCCTCATTACATATTCAAATTTGGGCCCGCCCCTGCCCCCATATCCATGCAGCATACCCAACCAACAAGAACAAGAAAAGGGCTTAAAGCATATGACTAACATTTTAAACTAAATTGAACACTGTTTCATTACCAAGTGACTTTCAATCTCAAAAACCACCCCTGGGGGCACATTTTTTAATGGGGGTTTATATGGGGGTCTGCCTAAACATTTTTCTACTAAAACATGTCTAACTTTTCTCTATTTAATTTTATCGACATAGAATTTGGCACTTGTGGTCTTCAGATGTTGTGAATTATAGAGTGACTGCATCATTAGAAAAGTGAAATTAAACCCTTGCGGCTCCAATTGAACACACCGAGATCAGAGAAGGGTGTACAGTGCACACCTTGCTGCTGTTCCTGGATATCTCTCTCTCTCTCTCTCTCTCTCTCTTTCTCTCTCTCTCTCTCTCTCTCTCTCTCTCTCTCTCAGCGACCCAATGACACGGCACATTTTCTCCTCTTCCTCCAAAACAAGAACAGCTTGTTCTGCAGCTCTTGTCTAGACGACGCTGCCAGTGCGTGCTGTAGTCAGGGCTCGAGTGAGAGAAAGAGGTGGGAGAAGGTGCTGCTGCTCAAAAAAGTAATAAAAAAACAGACCATTGCAAACGTTTATTCTTCTGAGTTCTGAGCAAGTGACATTTTTGAACAGATGAACTACCATTAAAATGCTCAATCTGCAATTTGAAGTACAGTAGCTCAGTTAGTGCTAGTCTTGGTGTAAGACCCTAGAGAGTTGGTTAAAGTAATGTGACTATGGGTATAACTAGATAAACCAAACCTAAACAGGACTAAACTATAAAAAAAAACTTGAGCTCAAACAAGTCTAAACCAGTTCAAAACCAAGTCTAAAACTGAACTAAATCTGGCTTAGTCATCTTCTCAGTTTGAGAACCATGCTGATTCAGTAAGAGCATGGATGATGTGGTGTGAATTTAGAAACTATAGGACCAGAAGTCCAATTCAAAAAACAGACAACCATTTCTTCTTCTTGAGTGGCAATTAGTGCAGTCTGGGTGACCTGTGCAGCATCTTGTCTTCTTCATCTATTTGTGCCATGTCTGCGTCCTCTCTCTCCATCTCCTCTTCTGTCCATCTCCTCCTCTCTCCATCTCCTCCTCTCGAGCCCTATTACACTCTATTACTCTCCAATTCTGTCCAAGCCCATCTCGTCTTTTCCTTCCCATCCTCTAGCTATCACTGCTTTTTAGACTGCCATCTCCCATCTTGTATACTTTCCCTTTGAGGAGGCTCGAAGCAAAAAAAAAGAAAAAAAATCAGAGCCCATGAGATGTGGTAAAAAGCAAAGAAAAAGCAGGTTAATTAGTCTGAAAACATCAGCAGACCGGTGAGATAAATGCCTTAGTCTTGTACTCAAGTTAGAGCTTCATTATGATGGAGAAGGATAAAGAAATGAACAATACAGCAAAAAAAAAGAGACTGGTTTATGTCACTATATTACAGTATATGAGGCCAGAGCAGGGGTGGGCAAACTGCGGCCCTTTGGGCTTTTTAATCCGGCCCGCCAAGCATTTTCTCATATTTTCTAAATGATAAAACATTGCATTATAACCTGCAGTAACCAGTTAACTCCACATCAACGTATGTTTTCACTGAGGTCCGATCGAAGGCTGTATGTCTCATTTGTCAAGAAATGGTTGCAGTTTACAAAGAATACAATATCAGCCAGCCCACATTTTTAATCCCCATGTGGCCCCATGTGGATGTTTGATGTCAAAGATATGTATAAATGTATAAATGCCTGAACCCCGTTTCTATAATCAGGATATGAGTTCCATTTAAATGGGAAAAAATAGATAGCTAGAATTCAACATGAAAATGCCAAAAATTGCATGTAAACAAAATGTTGAAAATCTAAACGTACTCTATTCATTCACACTTTATTTAAAGGTCCACCTAAAAACAGGTGTTGACATTAAAAATAATTGAATCATGAGTTCATTACACCAAAAACTATCTCTATACTAACACAAAAAAAGTAATTTCAGACATCTTTATACTCTCTGCGGCAAACTCTGACAGAACTTACAGAAACATATTTAAAACAAAGCTATAAAATAATCTATCAGCAGCCACAGTTAAACAAACATTTGATATATTCTATTTAATCTTTACTTACCCTGTGTAAGTGGTTGCATTGCTATTTCAAATGTCAAAGTTAATGAAAAGAATACACACCTCCACAACATATAGCGGGTCTAATTTTGAGCTCAGTTCTTCTTTGTGTACCGAGAAAGTCTAAATTAACCTTTTCAACCTCATTTGAAACTTGTTCTGAGCCGTACAACATTGTTCAAACACAAACAAGAGCCGCCACCGTTTTAATTAATTTGAACAAAAAAAAATCACATAAATCCCTCTGAAGGACCGAGCTAAACTCTTTGAACAGTTTGTGAGTTCATCTAAAGGTGGCTTTGCATAACTGTGGTATATGTAATTGGTCCATCTGTACTTGTTATGTAATGTAATAAGTTGTTTGGATTTCTTTCTATCAGTTTATGTCCTCATGTATAAAGTCAAAATGCAGTGTGTATGCAGTGTGTGTATCAGTGATGGTCTTCTAGCCCCCAGCCAAGCCTGTAAATTGGCTTATTTGTCTTGTCAAATCATCTAATACTGTACATGAGAAGTTTTCCTACTGAGTTTAAAACACCAAAATAACTTTACTAGTCTCACCACAGTCACACTGGTGGGGGTAAGTTACCTCTGTTGCCACAGTTGCCCCAGTGCACACTGATGGCGATGTCACAGTTATGTATACTACAGCCTCTCCGACCACCATCAAATGAAAATCACTCAAACTACTTGTCTCTGGAGGCAAGGTAGGTAACATGTATTTCAGACAGAAGATAGAACTATTAGTGAACAACCTGTTTTACCCTTGAGCGACTTGAGGAGATTTAACTTTATTTTATTCATCTTCTTCTTGGAGTGTGTTGGTGGTGACTGACTTTGTTTTAGACAGGCCCTTGGACTATGCATGGGGAGGACATGCAGACTTCATTCAGAGAGGTGTTATTAAATGCAGAACACATACTGTATGTCCACAAGTCACTTTGAAACCCACAAACTTTTATCACCAATAGTACACCTTCTATCACTCTGCGCCCGCCTGGTGCTGTGGTGCTGCGGTGGTGGTAAGCTGTGATTTGGGATTCATTTGATGGACAAGAACCGGGTCGATAAATTGATTTGGAAAGAACGCTTCATCACTGGCAATAAACTGTACACAGATAAAATGACGGTGGGGAGGATACTCTTAAGTTAACTCTATAATGAGCCATCCATCACACCCACTCCATGCACCAGAGCACCTTTGGCCAGAGGCTCTTCTAAGTAAAGCGCAGGACTCAACGATTCAATAAGTTTGTCCTGCCAACCACAATTAGCCCTTCTAATGACTGTGCATAATCAATTTACTTTATCTCATTATGTAACCAGCCTGGCAGGTCATTTCTGTGAATAATCAATATCAGCCAATCGATCCAAAAAATGTATTCTAACTTATTGATATAAATTATAATTGGGCTGCATTTTTCACAAATATGACTTGAATATAATCAGTTTTATCATGCTGTTAATGAATGTAGTTATATTTACTAATCCTAGAAGAAGAGTCGGAGCATAGATCTCTGCCAAAGCACAATCATTAGTTGTAACAGTAAACATAGTGTCCATGCTGAATTCAGACAAATAACCAAAAACATATAACCACTTTCGAGGAGGTAACAATTGAACTGGAGTCTCATCAAACATTTGATATGTCCTGACAAAAATTAAGCAGACAGTTAAAATTATAATTATTTCAACATATAAAAATGACACAGTTGGTTTAACTATAGATACTAGTTTAGACTCAATACAACAGACACTGAACATGAGAGCGCGACCAGAAAATAAGATCACATGAAGCACACTGATAAAGAACTGATTTTCAAGACAAAAACTAAACCCATCAAAACTTAATTTATCCAAGATTTTTCTTTGTCTTCGTCTTCTTCTTCTTCTTTTTCTTCCAAACATAATTTATCCAAGATTTTTCTACTTTTTCATGTTTTGCAGAATTTACCAGCACATTCAACCTTTTTCAGGTAATAACTAACCTTGCACTGCAAGCTGGATTCTCGCAAGATTTGCAGTTTTACAAACTCGTGACATCCATCCTTTTTTCAAGCCAATCATGTGGCAGCACTGCTGTGAGTAGGTGGGCTTTAGGTTTACTGACAACATTAGGCCTTTTAGCAAAACATATTTGCAACATGGGAACGCTGAAAATTGTAATATTCGCTGCTTTATCTTTACAAAAGCCTTAAGAAATACCCACCGATAATTTAAGTTCATTTACTAATTTAGCAGTTCCTTGTTTAGCTATATCATATCAGTTTTGCAGCCAATCACCTCTCTCCTCTTTCCAAACTTTTTCTACAGGATCATCCCAGATCAATAATGTGTAGAACTCTGCTTTTTGCCCTTTTCAATTTTTTTTAATCCAACATAGACAGCTACCAAAAGACATCAAAGAGTGACATTAATCAACAAATGACACACAGTGATGTGTGGATCTGAAGCTTTACAGACAGAACAGCATCCTTTTTCCAAACTATAGTCCTATTGCATTTGGTGTTCGCAAAAATGGGGACAGATCAACACACAATGTATTAATGCAAATGTGAAAATGTAGACGTACATTTTAAACTTTATACTTTATAGGAACTTTCACTGTGGCTGAGCTCAAAGACTTCTGTCAACACTGTCATCCACTTGTGTTAAAGTACATGAGCATTCACATAAACTCTTTGCTCTCGTATTTTCATTCTCGTTTCCGGTCCGTGTCAGTCATGTGGGCTGAAGTATGTCAGTCAGCTGATCTGTCAAACATGAAGACAGTGTGATCCCAGAAGCAGAGATATTGGAGGAGGAGGGACCAGAACGACACAGATGGTGGTAGTGGTGATGGTAAGTTTAGATAAAAGAAGATAGAAAGGGTAGCAACAAGAGGAAGAGAAGAAAAAAATAAGAAAAAAATAGTAATGAAGGTGATAAGAAACGACTACAACCTTATTGCATTATTTAAATTGTACTAACTGTTAAGTCTGTTTGCACATAAAACAGGAATACAAAACTAATGATAATTGTATAATTTGTCAATCTGAACTCTAATATAAAACCTTTAAGTACAGTCTCAACTTCACTGTGCTAAAGTTATTTTCAAGTGCTCTAGGTCCATTGTTTAATCTCTAAAGGCGCACATTAGCAGTGGTAAGCGACCTTAGTGTAGCCACAGCTAACAGATTCATAGACCAGCATCACAGACACTGAAGTCATCTTCATCCTCTTCTTGTTGTTCTTGTTGTTGTTCTTGTTGTTGTTCTTCTTGTTGTTCTTCTTGTTCTTGTTGTTCTTCTTGTTCTTGTTGTTCTTATTGTTGTTCTTCTTGTTCTTCTTGTTGTTCTTCTTATTGTTCTTCTTGTTGTGCTTCTTGTTGTTCTTTTTGTTGTTCTTATTGTTGTGCTTCTTGTTGTTCTTCTTGTTGTTCTTCTTGCTCTTCTTGTTCTTCTTGTTATCCTTCGTGTTGTTCTTGTTGTTCTTCTTGTTCTTCTTGTTCTTGTTGTTGTTGTTCTTGTTGTTCTTGTTGTTGTTCTTCTTGTTCTTGTTGTTCTTCTTGTTCTTGTTCTTCTTGTTGTTCTTCTTGTTCTTGTTGTTGTTGTTCTTGTTGTTCTTCTTGTTCTTGTTCTTGTTGTTCTTCTTGTTCTTCTTCTTGTTGTTGTTCTTCTTCTTGTTCTTGTTCTTCTTGTTCTTCTTCTTGTTCTTCTTGTTCTTCTTCTTCTAAATACCTGTTAGTGTAGTTAGTGTATTCACTCCTTTCTTGGCAGGTGGTGTTGATGCTCAGATGTGGGGGAAAAATGTACACTTTATTCAACAAACACCAACCACAGACACTGCTGAGTTTTTCTTATTCTTCGCACAGCTGCCGTTTTCCATCAAAGCCGTCTTTTGTTATTGCTATTTCATGTTACTTTGACTGCACTGTTCTCTAACAAGGAGAAAGCGAGTCCCACAGTGGGGAGGAAAACTGCTCAAGCAGACGCAGACTGAAAATGTGTGACGTGAATTTCACATTGACAAGTTAGTGTGTATGTGTGTGTGTGTGTCTGTGAGTGTGTGTTTGTGTGTGATATAACAAGTGACAGACCGGGGGCCGGATACTCACTTTTAGAAGTGTGTCTGCCTGTCCCTCTGTGTCCTTGCCTGTCTGTGTGGATGTCCGAGTCTCAGTGTAAGCAAATGTGAGCCATGGCTGTTTGTACGACCCTGAGTTCTTGTCTGTTTGTTTGGATGTGTGTGTCTCAATTGAGAACCAATACCGAATGAGTTATACACCAAAACTAAACCAAGACTTGAACCAGGACTAAACCAGGTCTTTGTAACAACCCTGCGTCCTTTGGATGTATTCACCTTAATGTAATCAAATGAGAACCCGAGACTTGCTTCTTGCTGTTGCAGCGTATATCTCCAGGCCTGGCGCATTAGAAAGCATTAAAAAGAGTCAGTTTATGGCGGTGCACACAGAGAAGTATGTATAAACTCACTGTGAAGGGCCATTAGAGCTGCCTCGGCTCGCCACATGAACCACTATTAAGGTTCACAAAGCAGCCGTTCAGCCAGACGCGATGGAGGAAAGTCATATTATAAGATGTTTTATCATTTATCAAAAACTTTGTTGTGAAACTATTTGAATGGAGTTCTCCAGCACTAATATGTAATGTGCCATTGAATTGAGTTGAGCACATTCCAACCCACACAAAGAGAAAATGACTTTTTTAAGAGATTTTTTGTGTGGAGCTGAACTCATCATGGTTTATAATGATATGATAAAATGGCACAAATTTCATCTCTGTAATGCAGCAGCAGATAGGGCTAAGCTTCACTGGTGAGGCAGTCTTCCTATCAAAATGTTGTATGCAATCACACCACCATACTTAGGCTAAAAGCCCACATCTGTCGTCTATCAGACGTATAGTACCACTACACAATTTGATTTTTCCCCCATTCTAGTTACAACCCCATTACCCTCCTAAAACCAGCAAATAGCTAAAAAAAAATCCATTTCATTCTGTAAAAAAGCCTTCATCAATAATCTGCTTATTCTTGTTAAGGGGTTAGAGGTGACTGGGGCCAGTTTCAGTAACTTTGGGCAGAGTACACAATGGCCAGTGAGTCGCAAGGTTGACACAAAGACCTATTCACTCTCATTTATTCACAAGGCATTCAACAATTCTTCTAACACATACATTTGTGTCTGTTGTTGTTGTCTTTGCATGGTGGAAGGAAGTACCTGAAGATAATCCACAGTAACACAAGGAGGGCAAGCAGACTCCAGTCAATAAGATCATAACCTTATTATACAATTTCTGCATTTTGGGCCACGGTTTGAATGAACTTGCTCAGATTTGTCTAACATTATTTTATATATTTTTTTATTTATATATTTTTTTACCATCCTATACGTTTCAAAGCACCTCTTTTACTCTGTCCATTAGTATACATCTCCATACCTCCTCACCCCAGAGGCAGGTTGAAGAAGGTGACCCGCTCTGAGGACGTGCTCTATATAGACACTGCAGGTGGCACCATTTTGGGACATAAACAGACGCAGTGAACTGGAAAATGTTCCTCTTTAAGAACTATTTATCTAGTCCAAATACAAAGTCATGTTGTTTTTGAGATTGCTTAAACTGACCATTTGCCGGTCCATACCAATGGTCAATGGTGCACTACTGCAAGACTATCTGCAATGTCAAATCTCCCACTAAAATCTAAATTGCAGCTAAACTTTATCATCAAACTTTTTTACACTGCGTGACTTTCTGGCTCATAATTTCTCCCTGTCTTGATCTTAAACACTACAGATTTCTCCATTTGATCCACCTTGCTTTTACGAGCGGGTGTAGATCACAGAGGTTGTGGGTTGTGGCAGTGCTGGGCGGTGTGTTTCCCCTGGTAGCAGTCAATTGTGTTTGTCAGACTGTTTAATGCCCCCCAGCTCTCTGATCGCTGTGTGCAGCCGCTTTGGTTTAGTTCTGGGTTGTCTGGTTTATTTCTCATTTAGTTCTGGTTTAGCCATGCTTTGAACCGGGTTTGGTCCCGGTCAACTCCGATATAGTCCTGGTTTAACCATGGTTTTGTTATGATTTAGTTCTGATTTAGACGTCACTGGTTTAGAGCTGGTTTAGTTCTCATTGAGCCCTGGTTTCAACTGGTCATAGTCCTGGTTATGCCTTGCATTTAGTCCTGATGTAAACCGAATTTTTTCCCTGGTTTAGACTTGGTTTAGTTATGGTTTAGCCCTGTTTTACACCTAATTTAGTCCTGGTTTAGACTGGGTCTGTCTAAAACACTCCGGATTTAGACTGATGGTTTAGTCAGGCTTTGCACCTGTTTTAGTCCCTGCTTCATGGTTTGTGGGTTTATGAGTTTGTGAGTTTGTTTTGTGTTTTCTAAACACTTTGTCAGCCCTACAGCAAATACTCCTCCTTGTTCACTGATCGCCATGTGCTCTCCGCTCTTCCCTCCAGCCTGACGTCAGTGGATACGAGGAAGCCGGCAGAGGTAATAAATGTGATGCAGATGCTTTTGCGAGCCACGAAAGATCAGGGTGTCTTTCCAAACCTGCTGTCTCCCCTGAAACACACCTCTATTTTTGACCAAGTGTATAAAAGTGCAGTATATTGTAAAGTCCTTCACAGGTTTGACTTTGGCACTTGAGAATAGCAGTATGTATAGACAGATTACTCATCCTAGATTTCAATGTATGTACATTTTCACATGCTTGGCCAGCCAGACCCATTCACTTTCTAAGCAAATAAAAGTGGGTCTGGAATCCCTCATACTATGCTTTTACACCAGTGTAAAAAAAATGCATTAAAAATACATTATTAACTATAAACCAATCCGGCGTAACATTATGGCCACAGATATATTAAGTCAATAACACAGATTATTATTTCACCATAGCAACTGTCCATTGTCCATTTTGGAAGAAGAAGAAGAAGAAGAAGAAGAAGAAGAAGAAGAAGAAGAAGAAGAAGAAGAAGAAGAAGAAGAAGAAGAAGGAGAAGAAGACCAACAATAATAAAAGATTGGCACTGTGCTCAAGAAAGTATTAATACAGGACAAGTGAGAAATATAGGTTGTTGGTCCCTGGGTCACTACAAAAATGTAAACATACTCTTTTACAAAACCTATTTATCATAACCCATACATACTGTATGTTATTTAACATTTAACTAAAAATGTTTAGCCACTTGGCAGTATAGACCTACTGTCTATAGCAAAGAATGAGCTCAGTCAAACAGTTTTCAACCAACCAAAATATCCTTAGCCAGAATTGTTGTAATGTTTTTGGACCTAATACAGTCAGTACATTTGTGGGAACAGCAATATCCAACATTTATTAAGTCAGGCATAATGGATTCATCTGTCAAACTAATTATAACTGAGAAGCCATAAACAGTGACCACACTGGAGGCATCACCCACACACCCACTGAACTGCACTGACCACAGACGCACATCCAGCTCTGTTTCCCACACCACAACCATACAACCCTAGCTCCTAATGCTCCCTGCTTTGGATTCCTGGTGTATTTTTACCCTTTCGTTCTGTAGATTTGGGCCCTGGTGTGTTTTTCAAAGCTGATCTCGGGCTTTTCCAACACAAATGCTGTGAAAGCCGTGTTTCTGTTTCCAGCTGCAGAGATAAGAGGAGGGCTGTGCTGTTTTTGGTGGAGAACAAGCTCGTACAAAACAACAGTGAGGCCCCGGCTGCAAAAGAGAAAACATTCTCACTGGTTCTTTGATCTACGCTTCTGCACCAGGTTTAATATAGACACATCACTTTGACGAGAGCGTATTTATTTTTACATTACAGCCCAAATTAAATGTAGTACTTTTCTAACCACAACAAGTGATTATAAAACTGTGAAAATTGCAGCTACCTCCAAGCAACAGACAATGATTTTCTTGTATGCACACACTTGTATGCCACTTTATTAGGAACATCGTTGTACCTTATGAAGTGGGTGTATGTTTTTTCTGTTCTGCTGGAGCCGATCTAATTCAAGGCTGATTGAGAGATGTTCTTTTGAGGTTCTTGTTTGTAGTGTGTGGTTACTGGTGTATACTGTTGTCTTTCTAACATCTCAAACCAGTCTTGAAACTCTCCTCAGATCTCTGCCATTTTTTTCACAACAAAACCACTGCTCACTGGCTTTCTCTCTCTTTTGGGCCATTCTCTGTAAGCCCCAGAGATGGTTTAGTGTGATAAAATCAGAGTAGATCAGCAGTACACAGTGTTCATGCTTTGCTGCGTCATATTGCCTGCAGATCCTCCATGTTAAGTCATACATGCAGCACACAGAAACACAAAAAGCTTTTATCGTCTATATTCTTCTTTTATTAATCTCTCATGCTCATTCATAGCCACTCCTGGGTCAAATTGAACTGAACTTCAAGCACTTGAAATGAAATTGAAAACACATGAAATCACAATCAAACAATGCAGCAATAGCAGATTATATGTCATGGGACCTGCCCACATGCGCTACATAGTTTCGTTTACATTCATTCACTGTTCTATCATCTACACCAGCCATTCCCAAAGTCAAGAGTGCCACGGCCCACTTCAATATCTAAAAAATTGTCAATAGTCATCAATTTCATCCACATTTCATTGAAAGCATTGGAAACTAAACTCTCTAGTAACTATAATATTTGATTATTGATTTAATATGATATAATTTTTCCCATTTATATTTATTTCAAGCTAAATTTATTTTTAAACACTGCAGGATCTTGCCCTGGACCCCAGTTTGGGAATAACTGATCTACACTATACCCTATCGCTGTAACACACACATTATTTTTCGCTAGCAATTTAGAGTCATCAATTCACCAAACATACTGTATGCATGTCTTTGGATTGTGGAAGGAAGCTGGACGACCTGGAGATAACCCACAGTAACACAGGGAGAACATGCAGACTCCACTACACCACCGTGATACCTATATGTTCATTTGTATTAGAATGAAGCTTTGACTGTAGCTTTTCAGTCAGGTCTGCATTACACCATAGCATTTGGTCTGGATGGTACCTGCATTAAAATCAGTTTGATGCCCTTTCAGCTAAATGCCATTGTTGTTGGTGTGATGGGCACTTTCTCAATCTCAATGCTGTGTATGTGTTCTGTCTGTGTTAAATATCACATCAAAAACACCCAGACATGGCACCAATGAGTTTCTGTGATAACAATTTGTATAATCCCCTCTTATGTCTGAAACTCACAAATTATATAGGAAGCAGATTATATAAGTCCATTGCAATAATTAATCTGATTCTAAGCTTCCAGCAGACTGTACCCAATATGGTATTCTGCTTTGTTTGGTCATTTATGTTTTCAGACCATGGTGTAACAAGGGGTTATCTGAGCTTTCAACAGTAAATCAAACCAGTCCTTGACCTCTGGAATCAAGGAAAAAAATTCACCCACAGAACTGACACTCACTGGATATTAGACATAGGACTGAAATGTTAAACACCCGGAGAGTATATACATTCTTCTGATGAAGGTATACAATGTGCAGGAACAAAGATAGCTTTGAACGATCTGGTATTTTAAGTGCTGACCAGCCTATGCATCCATCCTTTCAGACTTCCATCATAAGACCTTGTTGTTATAGTAGAAATGTGTGAAGTTCTGCCAGATGCATGTATGAGTTGAGCTGGAAATGGTTCATAATCTAAACAGCAGACTTCTGGCTCTATAGGAACTCAATGAGGGCCATCTCCACAATTGACTTACTGTAATTAATGTACAATTAATGTTCTATTTAAAATTATTTTCTGCTTTGGATGGTGGATAATGTTGCACTATGGGGCTGCATATAAAAAATGGAAGATATGGATAATCTATATTGAACTAGGCCTGTGCTGTCGTCCCCGACAGCAAGGTGTATATCGGCGAAAACGGCCCCATACGTCTGCCCAGTACGTCTGCCCCGTACGTCTGCCCCATACGTCTGCTACAACTGTTACCAATGGGACCTTAATCACTTTTTTGATTTGTCTGGATGTTTGTGAAGAATGTTTTTGCCAAATTTAGAAAATT
>JAVQKC010043082.1:0-19693 GCA_036025475.1 Philypnodon macrostomus
TTTTCAGGTTTTCCTAACTTTTCAGGTTTTCCACATTTTCAGGTTTTTCCACGTTTTCAACTCTTTTACAAACGCAACCACTTGCAATGGCGAAGCCATTGCCCATTTTCTAGTTATTATTATTTTAGCTTTTTGTTTTTGCTCCTGGTCTCTCATTGAGCCCGAGATAACCAATTGTGCCCATGAAACTCACTATAGTCAGTTTCAAATATAACATATATCACCAGTATTAATCTCCAATTCAAATTGCCCTTGAAAACCTGAAGTAGTTATGTTGTACTGTTTATGCGTACTAACCTGTGCCAAAACCCACATGCTGAATAAATTTAAGGGGTCTCTTTCCAAGCCAACCTGTTTAGCATGAGTCCCACCCAGTCGCCTGCTTTCGCTAACCTGTCCTGACAAGTACCCAGATTAACGTAATCTTATATCAGTGCAGAGGAGCAGAAGAGAGCAGATGGACCCCCCTGTGCCCCCCAACACCACCATCCAAAACACACAGTACACACACACACACACACACACACGGACGTGCAAACCTCTTTTAAACATGCACTGCAACAACACATGACTGACTCTACTGCAGAGAGCCTATCTTGCAAAATGTATACTTGGCCCTGGCAATTCTTATTTTCACAGTAAAATTAAGCAGCTTTGGAAGATGTTGTTTTGGGTGTTGTCTGAAAACACTATGGTGCTATAGTGCAAAGAGTGTCAGTGTGGTCACCTTAGACATTAGAATATAATAAGAGCTGTAAATGGACAAAAACATAACAGGAAACAATAAAGTAATTGAATCAGAGAGAGTCACAGGGGAATTGAATTTAGGATTTCTCACACTTGTCATCTGCTGTGTCGAAGTGAGCTTGTCTTTTTACAGTTTCTGTGGTAAATCTCAACAACTTTGCTAAACTGAACAGATGGGCCTGCTAATTAGAAGCGCACAGGCTGTAAGTTTGTTTATAAAGAGAGAAAGGGTTCCAGACATCTTGACACATTTTATTAACATATCATACCTTAAAGCTATGCTTCCTGATATACACCATTATCTAAATAGCACAGGCTTCGCACACATGTGCACAAAACACTGTAATTATCCACTATGTACACACTGAGGGAAGTTCAAGTGTGTGCATGAACATAGGCCTATGTGTGTGTGTGTAATACCATTTGCTAAAGAGTGTATGTTGTAAATTGCATCAGAATGTGGTATTCTATGTCCATATGTCTACAGAGTGTATAAGCCTATTTATTAATTCTTTACTTATTTGACACAATAAATAATGCTGTTTTGTCAAAATATATCTATAATTCTAAATAATGAGCTTATTTGACTGTATGTATTAGTTAGCTTATCTTATATTAGGGTCTAGATCCATGGTCAATTTCACATGTGATGAATATCCTTGTACATTTTTCTTCCACACATAAATAGCACACATACCCACAGTCGCACCACGGCCTGGCGATTGGGCAGCCATATTGCCATGGTGATCCTGGTTAAGAGGCTTACACTCGGCCCATGCTGCTGGTTGCTGGGGACACGCCCATTGCCATGGTGATGGCTACCAGGAGGACACTCACATTGCCATGGTGATGATGGCAGGAGCCAGGCATGCCAACCAATGAGATGATGGATGGATGCCACGAAGGAGGCAAACGAAAACGTGACTGGAATGTCAGCTTCTCTTGTTTGTTAAGGAAACTGATCTATGT
This sequence comes from Philypnodon macrostomus, assembly GCA_036025475.1. NCBI lineage: Eukaryota > Metazoa > Chordata > Actinopteri > Gobiiformes > Eleotridae > Philypnodon > Philypnodon macrostomus. The sequence goes on from JAVQKC010043082.1 coordinate 1,717, forward strand.
GCATGCCCAATCTGCAAAGACACATACTCATTCATTCATTATCTCATGAAGAAAAAGAGAGAAACTGTGGGAACTGTTTATAAATGTTGTAACTACAAATTAAGATTGTTCTAGAATTGGTAAATTCATACATGAATCAATCTCTGAAGGTGCATGTTCTGGTGGATTTTGAAATTTCAAAATGGAGTCCCCATTCTGTTAGTGATTGTATCAAAAGCGCTGCAGCAAAAGAGGCGACAACACTCTGATGGCAATGACTAAATATAATGGTTCAGGCCATTCTGCTTGGCTCCCAGTGGAGGGAGGTTAGATCTGGGTTGAAGGCCAGCAGACAGGGGCTCTGAATCAAGGGACATGATGTGCCTGAAGGCATGGCCCTGGTCCAAAAACATCCAGTATAAATCTTCTTTCTGTTGGGCTTTACCCTTCTGGGGTGGCCGTAGTGAATGTGCCACCCAGTAGTAGCAGTCATAGGTTTTACATTAGAGTCCCTCTCCATTTATTGTCCCTGAAACCAGTATAAAAAGTACATTGACTTGTGACAACTGCAATAGTCAGTGAATGTAGATGGATGAACAGCAAACTCAGTAAAATGGTGCTAAACATTGTGTCACGTTTGTTAAACACTAACTAACAAAAAAGTTTTACTATATGGGACAAAAAGATTTTTACTGATTAAATAATAAACCCACAACCAAACAATTCTCAGCTGAACTGCAGCAGATATTTCTTACATTTCAGCTTGATCAAAATCCAATTCTGCATAGCAAAAGAAAAACAGTCCCATTATGTTTTTTGGAACAGGAAAGTTTACTCTCCACTGTTCTGCACTGTTTAGTATAATGTCTGAATAAGTGGTCCAATAATGGGCTGGAGCAGTCTGTATTAACTGTTAAAATCTTATCTTAAGATTTGCACCTCCAGGCTGCATATATATGGCCTTAGGGGAGGAGGAATGTGAAGATTGCATGTTTAAAGACACCCCCAAAACTAGCCCAGCCCCTGAGGAGAGCCACAGAGCACCGCGCCACCAAAAACCCAGCCGAGACAATAACCCATGTGAAGTGTGAAACCAAACATGAATTTAAGATTTTTTTTAAAAGGCACCACGGTAAGAACGAAGAAAGAGGAGATCGAAGAAAGTGAGAGAATGGACAGACCGCTGTTTGACAAATATTGTGAGACTCGGTGGAGAGGCGGTGGTGTTTTCATTGCTGACATCAACATAAATTTTCCTGGCGCGGCTCTCCTTGCACAGCGTGGGCCCAGCACTGGGAAACTGGAGAGGAAATTCTCGGAGCCGCGAGGGAGAGGAATCAAAGAGTCCAGGCTCTGGGACCTCTGACACACTGAACTCCACACTGACCTCTTAACTGTCTCTTCTCCTAAACGTGCATACAGTTATTGGCCAATATAGGCTTGAAAGACGTGCACAGTGCTTAATAGCTTAGACACTCTTCAAAAGAAACACAACACACACCATAAACAACTGATTTTAAACACAGGCATTGTTCATCTATAAAGAAATACAACTATTATAATTATTATGCCAAAAGAGATGGTTCAACCTAACTGCTATACCAAAGCACAGGAGTCCTTGCAATTGTCATTCATGAAATTGAAGTTTCATTCATTTGCATGCATCTCCTACTGCATTTCTATGATATCTGATGAACAGAGTCTCTTTGTCATTGTGAACAGTGCTTAAACGTGTGATAGCTTCGGTGTTGGGCCAAAGGTTCATTGAGTCTTGTTTGAGTAACCACAATTAGTGATGATGTAATTAGCGGCAATATCCTTCCAACGTTGTGTGGCAGGATGTGCGGCCATGCTTCAAGTCACCAGAGTGGAAATGCGTGCATGTGTGAGCACCCAAAGTTCTTGGAGACTGTACAATGAACAAGACGGTCACTCTATTATGCACCGCCCTGAGTAGGCTTTCCACTCCAGCTCCCCCGAAAAAAGCTCATGCACAAAGCCCACCATAATGAGGAAGTCTTCCACGCTGCCGCACAAGCACACAGTTGCACAATCTGAGCAGGTGTGGTGACCAACAACTCCGAACACTGAAGGCATTTTCGAAAAAGCAAAGCGACTGGCGGTAATGAGTGTGTCTTCTCCACGTCTCAATCCGGTCTTGATGCGACCAGGTGAATGTGTGCAGCTGGCTGGACAAGAATGAAGCTCATCCCTCAGACTTGTGTGTCACTGAGTTGTGCCAGTGCATGCAAATAGACAAATGAGCGAAGAGACAAAGCCACTTAGAGAAACACAAACCAGTTTAGTAACAAGGGTACAGAGGTGATGGACAAAGAGGTTTAAATGACCGCTCAAGCATATAGTGATGTCCCGTACCCCCCTGTCCCGTACCCCCCTGTCCCGTACCCCCCTGTGCTTCCTGAGTTAGACATAGCCGTGCTAATCAGTGTGACAGAAAGTAGAGGCTGGTCTACAAGCCTGGGCAATGTGTCTTCTTCAAGGGCAACTTCTGTGTCTCTGTCATTTTTGTATGTTTGTATAGTTTCGAAAGTTTCTGTAAGGTTATTTCTTAGCTTAACGTAACATGTATCTTTTATTTGATCATAACAGCACACACTATTAAAGGTGTAGTCCGTACATTTACTAAAAAGTAAAAACATTAAATTGACTCTCTGACCCTGTTCTATGATGGAGGTTGTCTGTAGTCTATAGGCCAAGGGAGGGACTAATGTTAAAGTCGACTACTTTTGGAAAATACATTTGATCTATTTTTGGAATCTTATGGGCTTTAAGCATTAACCAGTTAAATGATCATTTACAAAGCAGACTTTAACATTAATAAACACAGCGTAATAAATACTGTTATTAAAGTTAAAACCTCATGTAAATCAATAGGCTTAAAATCAATACAAAGTTGTAAACATCTGTGTTGATTAGCACAGAAATTGATATTAATTACATATATATTAATGCTTTATTACGATGATAGTGATAGTGACAACGTCAGAATCTATTTATTTATACTTTTCATATTGAGATGAACTTGTGCGCCAACACAGGTGTAAGAAAAGTGACTAATTTGGGACCATTTGCAACTCTTTGAGACAAAAGAAACACTAAAATGCCCCATAGCTTCTAAACCCATACCACTAATGCGAAACTGTGCCTTTTATAATACACATCTACTCAGCTTCTGCATACTGAGAATAGTCTGTCAGTAAATCTGTCTATGTGTGAAACAGTGGGCATGAAAAACCACTCGATTCTCAAAGATCGGTGATGTTCAATTTGAATCAAACTAAGTCTCTACAAAATCCTCACCTTTCACTTCCTCCCATTGTGAAAACATTACAGCTAGTAACGGATTAACCAGCGGAGATTTGAATGCTTCCTGTCCTACATTATACTTGAGTCTCTCTATCTTTCTGATCCTTTTTCTCGCCGTATCAGTAAATGCTCGTTCTCACCTTCTATCAAGGAGGACAGAGGAGGGTGTCTAAGGACTCCAAATAATGCAATTAAACACTGACCGCAGGGTTCAGTGCTGCTTATCAATACACACAGCGGGGAGCGGCTCAAACCGGGGTCCAGCTGCCTACTATACAGACAGTGTAACATTCAGGTTCTATACCTCAGAAATGATGGGACACATACTGTATACTAATCCATGTGTGCACAAAAGTGAGCAAAATTATGTGAAAAGTAGCTTTCAAAATCATTACATTAGGTGTTTATATGTTATATTTTGTTAGTGCTGCTGAATCTTCCGGATCCACATTGTGACATAAGCCCATTGCCCTGGCTTTGAGTAGCTATTTTCACCTGGTTTATCGTGACAGTCCTGGTCTCAACATCATTGAGTCTGCCTGGGGTTAGCATGAAGAGACATAAAGATGTGAGCAGAGTACAACCATGTATAGAAGTGGACTTTTGAAGTTTGGATTAAGATTGATTCTTCTAAAAATACCTAAATAAAGTGCCTATACACATTTGCACAGTATTGTATTGAAACTGGACACTGTAGTTTGATCACATCATACATAGTTAGTGTACTCTAAGGGTAGTTACTTTGTTTTTATCCCCAGTAGTGAGGACAGGTGTGTTGTTCTTTACTCTCCACAGTTAGAATGGTCACCTCCACAGGAAGCTTGTCTGAAGCCGAGCCAGATTCAAAGTACCACATTGGCCTGGGAGCCACAAAGCACATAAAGTTGGCCTAATCAGTGTCTCCTGCCACACATCACCACACCCTACCACCCTTTGGCCATAGACCGGCAAAAGGAAAAGCCCCTCCCTCTGATGCTAACTTGGACACCGCGCACCTAGAGGATAAACCCTACTCATACATAATAAACACAGGCTCCGGGGCATGGCGTGTGATCTCATCATACATGTTGTCCTCCACTGAAAGAAAAGTGATAGACTGTGTGCATGGGGGGAAAGTGGCATGTGTCGAGGGCTCGCAAAGGTGCCAAATAGAGTGGTATGCAACAGCAGCGTGAAACCTCTACTGCCCAGTGTGTGCAAGAACACCGGTGACCTGCATTTGCATAGTTAAAAATGCACCAATAAGGTTATGGCTAAAACTGACACACTGTCTTATTGGAATAAATGAGTGATGCTGGGGCCGTGGGGATGCGCTGGTGAAAATAGCCGTGGGGTAGTTAACAAGGGGAAGCAGCGGTGGATAAAGGGCAAAATGATCCTGAACAAACAAACAAAAATAAAAAGCGCAGTTAAATCATCTATTCTCTGAAGGACTAAAGGGTGCGTGATGAGGCCCTGAACAGTGGCACAGTTTGGACACTCATGCTGCATGCATTTAGAAATGAAAAGAATCAAAATCCTGGTGAGGTGCCCTGCCTGGGTCATCACTTTGCAGCATCCAGAAATCAATGGAGGCATATGGGGGATTCAGCACCCACTAACTTACTGACTGATAGTAAAAGATTAAAAGCATTAGTGTAACTTTGGGCTAACCTGATATAGGCTGCACCAATACACGGAGAGCAGTTATTCTATATCTGACTGAGCTTTGATATTGAGTGACATACAAGTAAATCTACCCGTGTGTTTCCGAATGCTTCTTGAATTTTCTTTGCAATAGGCCATATATCAGCCATAAATTGTACGATGCATATATTAATTCCATATTTGGTTTGATACTGCTAGGTATAAACATCCCCCATATAATCTTACATAAACATGTAACAATAGGGTAAAAATCATATCTAGTTACAACTAAACACAAGTATATACAGTAAAGAAACATATGGCTATATATTGTATGCATAGTGTGTACCAGTCACAGCAATTAAGCAAACAGGCTTTGATGGGCTTTGATCGCACAACTGTGAAATATTTATGAAGAGATGTATTCATGAAATGAGCTTTCCAATTGGTGAACTGTAGGGGTCTGGATAAGGCTGCACGTGAGGGACCTTCAGAAAAGATCTAGACACACAATTATGAGCCAAATACCACTTTTAAACTAGAAGGGTTTTGAGAGCCAAGGCATTAGTCCTGTTTCGCCAACCAGGATTTACTATCAGTTGTGAATGCTCTATTTGTTGAACATTAGAGTGGGAAAGAATTCACTGAAGTTAATAAAGCTTTGGTGAATTCTTGCGCCCTTGTGGCCGGAGGTAGTATTTTGGGCCCTATCTGACATTGGTACGTGATCAATTGGTACATGTCTTGGATCCAGACAGCTGGTTAACATCAACACTGAGGCTGCCAAACAAACCAGGCAAAAACATAACATCATTGGCAAAGGTCATGTGTGAGAAGGAGAAGCAGGCAAAGCAATCAAACTAAAAGAAAGTAGTTTGAACAGTTAAGCATGTGCCATAGTAATCAATAAACATAGCTGCATCTTTAATATTAGTATTTCAGGAACTGCACAAATGGGTTCATTTTGGACACAATCTATTAGAAAAACAATTTTCGTTGAATTTTTAACCGCTGTGAATGTATAATACTCCTAAGTTAGTCTCTGAGAATGTCATTACCATTGGAGGTGCAACTTCCATTATAATCAAACCCTGTGATTCATTTAATTTCCTGCCTTTGAAATTGCAACTCATCTTGTGGGAGGTCTGGTGTGATCATGTTAACCAGGATTTCAGGTAGGGGCATACGTCTCACTGCTCTTCTGTCTAATTAATTCACCCTGAGAATACTGAACAAGGGAATAGGCTCGTTCTCCATCCTTGGGTATAATCAAACTGCCCCCTGGAATATTTTCACACTTCCATGTGGAGGGGAACTTGGGTTTCTTAATGCAACCCCTGCTTCTTTAGCTAGTGCGAATTTGAGAAGATTCTGAATCAGAAGTTATTTGATTTTTTAGGACATTTGACAAAGGTTGTCTCACACTTTTCAAAATCTGAAAACCAAACATGCACAGGAATGCACTCTTAGGCCCAAAGACAAAAACTGTCTGAATGTATAGAGAAAAAAAGTTGGCTCTAATTAAAGTGATCTTCTATTGGCCAGTACGAGGCGAAAGAAGGCTTTTGGTACCAGAGAACCTTAAAGGATACAAAACACTATTCTGGTTGGGGTTTAAAAACTCAAGTGGATGTGCATTATAGCATAAATGATTGTCTGTAGAAATGTAATGCAATTTTGAACTACTAAATTATGTAAAAATGTCTCATAAAAATGTAATTGTAAAAATATATATGTGTTTTGAAGAGGACACACACACACAGGACATTGCATCTTGACCCAATATAAAAGTATAGTCTTTTAACAACTGATCTGGAATCAAAGGAATGCATCAAGCTACTCTGCATTTTCCTAAATAGCACTATCTTGTGAAAAGCATGTTTTTATGGGGGTTACCCTCACGTGATGCTTTTGCCCCACTTACCCCCTTGTGTCAGTGCTCCTGCTGTGCTGCTTGACGAACCCAATTCAAAAGAATAAAAGGCCTGTGAGTTTTCACGCATATCCTGAGTTGTCCTCAACATACCCTGAGGAGGAGGAGGAGGATGGCTTAAAGAGATACCTGAATGTAGATGCTTCCACATTTAGGTATTTTGTGTTATTGAGATGAATATGACACTGGTTCATGAAGGCATATGAAGCATGTGCTCCAAATCTAAACAGTTCAGCTTTTCCTAAAGAATAAAACTTGAACATGACCTTCCAAAGCGCTTTTGTTCCTGCTTCACACAACACCGCTCCTGCCACCTCCCTCCATTTGGTCCCACTCTTTATCTAACCCCAAATATTTGCTGACTTTCTAAAAATCCAATTAGGTTAATTTGAAACAGGCGCAGTCAGAGAACTTTATCCTTTTGGCGAAGAGATAACTAACCAAATTACGACTAGACCTCTACTGTAGCTTTCTTTGAGGCTGAGAATTAAGGAATGAAAAAGAAAACTTGTCAAAGATTAGGTCTGAGATTAGATTGCTTAAGTCAACAGCGGAGTGAGGACTACGTGTTAAAAGCCCTTACATGTCCAAAGTGGGGCCCGGGGGCCTAACATGGTACAGGGTAAGGTTTCATACCACTTCCATCATAAAAACATAAAATGTATTGTTCTTGGCTTTATTCTTTTATTGGTATTCCCTATTGTGGAACAAATAAAGGATTTTCCATTCCACAAGAAACATTGCAAACAAAAAGTCAAGAACTTCTGTCTGCTTGTTCAGTCGTTAATAGACATGAACATATTATGTATAGTATTAAACTGAACATAAACATGTACATTTCCAACTTCAAGAAATAAGGAAAATATTCTCAATAATTCTTTGGCAATTGGTATGTTGACCCTTAGCTTCGACTCTGCCCTAAACTGTGGTCAAAATCCAAACAAAAAGTAAAGCCAAAAAGTTACAAATTGTGGATGGGTGTGAAGAGCAGTGATTGATGGTGTTTTTCTAGAAACTATTTGAAGGTGCTGGTACATGTGAACAACACTGGCCTTTCTATTCACTCCCATATGCCAGCACACTCACAGAGTAAACACAAACAACAGGCCTGCTGAGTAGGGTTTACTGCTATCAGCTGGGCTTGACCAGAACACACATGGACCCAGCCGATGTCCTCCTCACTGTCCCGGGGGTGGGGGGTACGGGGAAGGCAGTGAGAGAGCAGGGGGCGGAGCCTGTGTAGTGTTTGAAGGGGGTTCTCCAACAAATTAAAACCCAATCAATGTCAATATGAGACTCTTTGACTAAAGCTAACTAAAGCCCTTAACCCCCCTTAGCTGCCCGCTTTCTTTGTGAGCACCACCCCCACCTCTGGTACTACACACAGCGATCGTCCCGCCATGCTGCTGCCTCCACCCGACCCAAACTCAAACAGGCCTCTATCATGGAGCAACACCTCTCCAAATTAAGGCAAATAAACACAATTTTAACAGTGGGGATTGGACCAAACTCTTTGTACATGTTTCGTGCATAATGTTGCAAATTTAGCAAACCTTAAAAGCATTTTTAAGACCACCACTGTTTATAAGTGTTCCAAAATGTTTATTATGTTAAAATAAAATGTTTTAATATGGAGGTTGTGGTAAAATATAGTAAAATAATAATAATATTGTGTCACAATAAAATGATCAAATTGGATCCCACAGCCAGAGTAGCTGAGAACCACAGTTTTAAATGGTGTATTGAGTCTCCATATCGTTATTTTAGTTAGTTCTTCCAGAGGGAGTAACCAGAAACCCAATATTTACTTCTTGTTCGGTCCAATATGTTGGTACAAGCATGCTTCCACATGGACACACACACACCACCTGCTGAAGCAGAGATTGAGAGAGTCCTCTCTGGCTGAAGCCTAACAGTGGGGAACAATTAAACCAAAGAACAGGCTTTGATCACTTGGTCATGTGAACATGACAGGTGACCATATGGCTGATAAAATGTGGATGACAATGACTTATGTACAGGCCACTTCGGAACTAAAAGACTAAAATTTCTAATGAAAACATCCTTTTTCACTATTGATTTGTAAAAAGAGTGTATTTGCTTCTTAGATGCTATATTTGAAGAAAGGGTATCCAGAACAAGTGAAGAACAGATACAGGATGCTTATCTTTTACAAAAAAGTAGAGCCCAGTCTCACAAGATGTTCAGAAAGATTTGTCTATGCCTTTAGATATAAATTTGCACATGCTGAGGAATTTATGGGTGAAAATAATTCTTAATAGGACCGACTAGTAAAAAAAGGCTCACAAACATTACCTTGGATGCACTCTCACATACGGAGCCAGGGGAGTTGAGGGACTCAGAGGCAGTTTCCTCCTGGAGGCAGCAGGGGGAGCAGCTCCACTGTTGTTCCGGCTGGATCCAGGCCCAAGGCACTGGGTTGAGAAGGAGCATGGGTTTAGCAAGGCTAAACTAGGCTGTGCATGTGTTTCTAGTGGTAATGTCAATAGCATATTATTCAGAGAATTAATCAAAAACATACACAAAGCACTTCAGCAATGTATAACTCTGAGTTAGATCTAGTTCCATTCAACATACAAACAAATAATACTATAATAACTGAATAATATATGTATATATATTTTTACATTAAGAGAAAAGCAACTTTTGGTGTAACAGTCAACATTGTATAGAATGAGCCCTGAAGAATACAGGCTTACACAAAAGAAGAAGTACTTCTTATGGTAACCATTTTAAATCTTAGGGTGTAATTTTCAGAATAATGGTAGATTTTTACTGTGACGTGTAACTCATCACAAGTCATGTATTTGTATACAGTCATTGTATTACTGACAGACCAAACTCACTGTGTGTTTCATTAGACTAATTTGTGTTTGTGTGCTCGTAGTACTTGTCCCTCCTTCACAGTTGTGTGAGGACACTCATGCTTAATGGCTGTTAACACCACAAGTGTTAAACCATCCAAATGCAGACAATTACTGAGGAGCTCTGGCAGAAAGACGGATGACTGCTGTTGGGTTGAGAGGAGAAAGCCTTATTCAACAGCTCACACTTCCTTTTCTTATGCAATGTCCGCCGCTCAAAATAGAGTTTAACAGGCCACTTCAACTCGAGGGCCACTGCTCAGCTTATTGAACACACATGCGCATACACTCACTTAGGTCTTTCTAAAGACTGTTATTCTAGAAGCTTTAGGAATATTTTGCTCCTGAAAAGCCTCAGTGTATGAGGGGTGTACAGTAAAAAATGTGAAGTATAGCTCCTCAGCCTGGTTTTAAATCATGCTGTTTGCAAGATTTTATCTAAATGCTTCTTTGTTTTTTCGGATGTAAAAACAAACACATAATGTTTGTTTCTATGTTTTAGCTGCTTTCCATTAGAGGTTTTGTGGAGGTGGGTCACATTTCAGGTGTAGCACAAGAAGAGTAAACACACGCGAGGGTTAAGTGAGAAACAGGATTTCTATCAAATCTATCAATGTGCTCCTTCTTTTTTGACCCTACCCTCTTCTCCTGCTGACCAACACACCATGGTCATCTACCACAGACCCGTCTGTTCAAAACAATCATCCTGACCACTACCATAAACATGAGACAATCTGACCTTGACTTCCCATAACCCATTAATTCTACCAGTGCCTATGTACTACACCTGTGTAGGTGCTCTGCTTTGGCCCAGACCAGTGAAGGTGACACCGTATGCCCCGTGCCGAGATAATGAAGGCTTTAACTTTACAACTCAAGCATATCAGATTGGCTCACCACAGTCCCACGGCCACGCACCGGCAACATGACTGATCTGAACGGGTCGTCACCCTCCATTTCATGTGCACGGAGTGACGGGCACTGGAAAATCTGCCAAAGGCCTCATCATCATAACCATCACTTATTTTTACCAGAGACAAGAAGAGCACCGGGGAGTTTGGTGATAACAACAACACACCCAAACTGTTTACCAGCCGATCTGGCAACCAAAATATATATTACTGTGTGCAGATGTTTTAGGCTCGAGAAATCACAAAATACAATGAGTCTTGAAATGAAATCCTGTAAGATACTGTGAATATCCAGACGATGGTCAAAAATGAATCATTTATTGCTTACTTTGCATTTTGTGATACAACACCACGCCAAAGTGAACCATTTTGAAATCTGCTTTACTGAATTTCTGACACCTGACATTTGACTATATGTGTTCACCACCTTTCAAGCTCATATGTCAAAAATCCTTCAACAAGGCTTATGTATTTAAATGAAATAAAAATTCCCCCACTCTTGCTCCCTTTCTCTCCTCAACTCACCTTTCCTCCCCCCTTTCAATTCGGGAAGCCTTTTTTCCATAATAAAAGAAACCTGTGGAACTAATCCTTGCAAATCTCCTGTGCTTCTCCTATACCTCCGGGCAACACAGCACACTGAAAATCCTCCATTTGCATGCCTAAACTGCACTAACTGTGAATAAACCCTTTTAGCTGCTAATGTAATAACATCTCCATTTCAGGAAAGGGAGCAGGGGGTTAGCCTGTCCTCAGAGATTCAAGCAAACTCCCTTTCTTCCCGCTCTCTCCTCTGCAAGTACAATAGGGCCGGCATACAGATGCGAGCAGGGCTTCTTCTTATCAGTTAGCCACATCTAGTTAAGGTCAAGCTTTTGGAAATGGAAGCGCACTGATGACAAGCAGATAAGTGGAGATATACGCAAACACTGTAGGGGATTAGAAATGAAAGATATCCTTTTTGTAACGGGCTGATTACAATATCAAATCAATGCTTTTAATGTATTTGCTCTTACTGTATTTCATTTTAAAAGTGAATGAAAACAAATACACTGGAATAGCATTTCACAAGAATAATTTCACACTCACAAAAGCAGTGATTGCATGCAGTAGAATATACCGTCTGAATATGATGATACATCTGAACAGGAGTACGATAGAAAACAGTTGGATCACCTTAGACAGATCACAAGAAGAATGCACTGAAGGCCCGACAACATTAAAATACAACAAAAATACTTCAGACATTTTCTGATAATGATGAAAACACGTAAACATAGGCTATTACCAAATTATATATATGTAAAAAAAAATTAAAAAAAAATTAAAAAAAACACCAACCCTTTAAATGTAATTGTATTCATTATATCAGTCCATTGTCTTATTTATTACTTATTTATTTGTATTTTTTTTAGATTTGGTACTGCTGCAATACAATTTCAGAAAATAAAAGTCATTCCTGTTTTTCGTTGCCATTTGAGAAGACATAATTGGCAACTCCTTCTCCCCATTTCTCAGCAACAGTAACCCACAGCGCCCCATCACTGGCTTTCATCTCGGACTGAATTATATTAACACTGCTAAGTAGCGCAGAGGCCACCAAAAAACACACTTGTACTACCAGCTTTACCACACACCCAACCACACACACAGACACCAAACAGACAAGACTTACACAGCATTATTATTTTTTCAACCTGTATCAAAATGAGATTCCGTAAAAGCTTTTTACAGTTTTTTTTCCTGCTTCCAGTGCCTCGCAGGCTGCAAGAGATGCCAAGATATCACTCTAATTGCGCAATTACATGGAGTATAGCTGTTCCATTCTGCCCTGAACTAAGTACTCCTCCCCAAAAAAATCTGTTTTGGGGATAGATCGTTTTTTTTTTTTGCTGTGAATTAGAAGGGGGCTTATGCAGCGAAGATAACTGAGACATCACTCACGATTTCCCCTCTGTGAGAGCTTGCCTTTCACTACCTCGCTGAGTTCAACATGAATAATATTAACATCAAACGGAATTTCTTGAAAACCATCTGATCAAGCTGTATCATACGTTGCTGTGACATGCTTTATAACAAAAAACCCCTCCCACCCCGCTACGCAACCCTCCCCACCCCCCTCTACTCTACACATGTATCTACTGTATGTACCGGCAAACTCAAAAAATGCATTGGTATTCTCCTGGCGTAAAGAGAGCGTGATTTCTAACTTCAAAGGCACCGTTTCCTCCTACTATTACTACCATTACAACTATAGTCGTCAATGGTGGACGTCTGTGCAGCAGCAAGGGTCAAACGCGTGCTTTACGGTAGCCTACAAAAAAAACAGCACAAAATAACACATATGTTGAAGCGTGCATCATCAAAACTGTTGGAGGCAAATGTATTCCCATGACCTATATTCTTTTCCATTGAAGTATTTTTATCATTAAGCTTGCAGGGCCTGTATATAAAGCCCTCACTTCACAGATAACAACTCCTAAGATTACACATGTATTATTTTGAAAATTTAAGACCACAAAAAAATAAAAATACAATGGTGGAACGAGCGAGAAAATTCTAGCAAGCGTGAGCGAGGGAACAGCTTGTGGCTCGCCATCTCATCCCAAACCAACCAAACAACCACAATCAACCCACACCAAATGCCAAGCTGCTAGCCCCCTTCCCGAAAAAACACACACACATGAAAAAGATGAACTTATTGAGGTCTCTATTTCCATGGCAACACAGAATAGTTTTGATGATGTTCCTTCCCAGTCGGCAGGCAGGGCTTGGCCGAATCGCGGCACAGATTGGTTCGCCGTGGCTTGTTACTAAGGGCGGGTTAAAAACGTGCAAAGAGAGGGAGAGAGAGGGGCGAGTGAGGCGCAGATGGTTGAAAAGAATTGCCACTTTGAAGAAAACCCCAACCCACACTCACAACTGGGTTCTGCAATATTGATTTGAATGGATAGAAGGGGAAGAAAAACCCAGTGGCCTATGAATAAGTAAGTAATGGGTAATAAAGGCTAAATCAAAAGCCATTCAAAGCGAATAGGATATGCAGTTACTCAATGATGCAGAGGTCCAGTGCATCTCTATATGAGGGCACAAACTATGAACAGTGCTGTCATGACTTGGCGTATCATGCTTCACTATATCCAATGACTATATTCTGGATGGTCATAGAAAAAAACATGCTAAACTGGAAAGCACTCAGAGAGCACAGACCTCCGCCAAGGCAGCTCATTTCCACGGATCACTTCCCAAATTGAATCAACTGATCTTTGTGTAATTTCAGACCGTCCCTGAAAATTTCATCCAAATCGGGGCAGTATTTTTGGAGTAAAGTTGCTAGAGTTGCCATTCTTAAAAAAAAAAAAAAAGAACTCCTGGATCCCGACGGTGATCCGGATCACTCCCAAAATCAAATCAATTATTCCATTTGCCATTTCTGACCATCCCTGAAAATTTAATTTGAATGCGTAGTTTTTTGCGTACAGTTGCTCACAGACACACACAAAAGACTACTTGGCGGAGGTAATAACCCAATCCTATATACATACAGTAATCATTGATGTATGTGCACTATAAGTTAAACATGGAACATTTCTTGTGGATCTACAGTAAACAGGCTTAAGTTTGTGTAGAATAAACAACACGTGCTCATGGGGTTTCATTTACACAGCAGGAGAACTTCGGTAACATCCAACTGAAAAACTCCCTCAAACTTCTTTATTGTGCTAACTCGCTGCAGATTTAATTCACTTGTTGAGAGATGAGGCTCCATACGCACCGGTTTATGTTTTGGCATTGACCAGCACTAAAAGATCAGGTTAATGATTATTGCACTATTTAGTGATTCTCATGGCAATATTATGTTCATAAATAGTTCATAGAGAGCCACTTTATTAGACTGGAAGAGATCATTGCCATTGCTTTGGAGGGTATTGTGCAAATGTTTTAGGCAATTGTAAAGACTTGTTTTGTATGACTCTTGACACGGATCTAGAGAACCTTCTAGATACAGAATTTAAAAACATTGTAACCTTACCATTGTCAGTCCATTCTAGTTAGTAGCTATATTCTCCTGGTTTAGCCCCATAAAACTAACATCACTGAGTCTGCCTGGGATTAGCATAAAGAAAGACGTAAGCAGCCTGACGTGTACTTTTGAAGGCAAAGCTGTGTCACGTGATTCTAGATTATTCATTGTGTGTATCCTGTGGTTCATATAATACAACTAAATCATTAATAATCATTAAAAAAAATTCCCTCATCTGTAAAAACAAAGAGGGTCCCACCAGGCTCGGTATAGCATGTTTGACAAGCCCACGCTGCTGTTTCGACAGACACCACTGAAAACCAGCATCACGTACATTCATACGTACATCGTCACATTGCCCCAGCCTGCCCCACTCCTTCTCGGTTCGACCCCTCAACCCTAAATCCTCTGCAGCACACAGCGACATGGCAGCCCGGCAGCCACGTAGACAGGTGACCGTAAACAATTAATCAACATGGTGACACCTCTGCATCTGCCAGGCCCAGCTCCGGGGAGGGGGAGCTGTCAGCCCGAGCAAAACAAAGTAGTCCCTGACACACCGGCACACACAATCAGGAGCTCATAAAACACTCAGGTACTCAGGTAAAATATTTACTCGGGACATTGAAAAGGGCCATGACAAGAAGTGACGTTTTAAAACAATATTTATGGACTGTGCTGATACACTGTGACTTTATGAATCACTGGAAACAAAAACAGGGTATTGAAATGTATTAGGCTATTCAACGTTAGCAAAAATAAATACACAATAGTAAAAGTGGTAGCAGTATTAGTCGTGGCAGAGTCTCCATTACTACTGTTTTGTAATTTTAACTGCTTCAAACTGTGGTATGCCAGCGGTGAAACAGGAGACATTTGTGGTTTAATTCTTGATTAAGCCAGTTTAACGTTTACCAGTTTAAGCACAGGTTATTTCTGGTTTTGACCGTTTTGGTTTTTGTTTACTCCAGGTTTCGTTTTTTTGGCTGATTTTCTGCATTTCTCCTCAGTTTCTAAATCATGTATGAGTTCGTCCAGATTTGGGGAAATTTCCATTACAATAGTATTACAGTATATAGTGTAAAATAAAGTTTCAGAACCAGTGCCCTACAGCTTTACCAATGAATTTTTAAAACCCTACACTTAAAGCCATCAAATCAATTCACCCACGCATTATAAAGGCACATTTTTTGCAAGTGAATGAAAGATAAAAATTAGGCCTGATGTTTACATGACCCTAAATCTGGATATTGTCAGTTACCCCACACTATTGTTTGCCTTGGCTGAGGATGTTTTTCAATTGTCTTAATTCGTCCCCTGCCTCCACTGCTAATGCATGCCCTGGGATCATGCACTGGGTCTGAGTGGCATCTTCATATGAATGACTGTGGCTAACAGGTGATGAATGTCAAAACCCCATTGGCCTATTGTTACCAGGAACAAGGACAACATGAATAGAGGCGAATGGGGAGGTCAGTTCTGGGATGAATGCGGAAGTTTGACTTATGTCATCAATCAGCACGGACACAAGAAAAAAACAGTGCCCCGGGCAAATTTTTTTTAATGTAATGACCTATTTTGGGGTATTTTTTTTAATGTTTAGATCATAAACAATACTGTGCTATTGTTTTGGCCGGTTTCAATGAATGGCATTAGGTAAATGGTTAGAAAATGTATCCGTTTGCATTCCGAATAAAAGCATGTCCAAGTCTATACTTTCTTAAGAGTTGTTTCGCACCATTTCATCAGCAGTTGTAAGCTCACTTTTTTTTCATGTCAGACAGACTCAGTGATGTTAAGATCAGGTTTTGGGAGCTAAACCAGGTGAAGACTGTTACTAAGAGGAAGGCACTGAGCTTACAACACAATGGTAAGAAAAAAATAGATACCAAAAATGATCAATTTCATGCTCACTTCAACAAATACTTTACTGTATTTATTAAAACAATGTGCACAATAAAGCGTCTGATTGGATTATTTATCACAGTGGCATACCTGGTGGCATTATTTTGAGTTTGACGTGATGCTACTGAAGGCTAGAGTGTGTCCATGCGCAAACACTCCTGGGGATTCTAATAACAATGCTGTGGTCCCAGGCAGCCTCAGAGCAGCTAGAGCTGTCAGGCCTTTTGTTTCAAGGGGCCACTCATTACATTACAATCCCAGAAAGATAAGGCTGCTTCAGGGGGTACAAAAGGCCATGGAGGAGGAGCCATTGTTTCTCACTCCATGCACTGTCTTTCTGCTTTTGGAAACCCACAGGAAACTGAGTTTTTTTGTTTTTGTTTTTTCAAAAGAATAAATGCCTACTATAAGATGTAGGTAGAAAGGCACGGCTCACCTGGAAAGGAGGAGGGGAGGCAAAGAGCTTGGGTTTAGATTAAACGACCAGTTTCATAAAGGAGGTAATCATTATGCTAGCAGTGGGAAACTTGTGGGATGAGCAGAGAATGCAAAACATCAAGGCTCGCTGATTTGATTTTGTTTGTTCTTTGCAGATTGCCTATCAGTTTAGAGGAGGGGGCAAAATGCACTGGTGGGATATGTGGAGCGGGGAGGGGCAAGGTTGTGTATTTGGTGTGCAGGGTTTGACTGCATCTCACACATCAAATTGAAGTACAAGTGTAACATGTGACTGTTGTGACAAATGAGACGCACACGACAAAAAGAGGAGTAGGTGTGAATTGGGAAACTGAAGAGAGGGGCTTCCCTGGGGAGTGTGTGAGTCTATTTATATAAGTGGATGTGTGTTTCCTGTATCCTATGTGAGAAGTCGGGTTAATAAAATAACAAGTAAATTAGTTCAGGTAAGGCGCATACAACGTTAAAGGGCTCATATACTCCCATTATAACCATATTTAGGCTATAATGGAAATGGAGTTTACAAAAAGCAGAGATAATGTGTAATGGTTTCAATAAATTGTACTTCTAAGAGTACTAGAGTAATATTTTGAAGACTCATCTTTACTCACCTCTGTTTGTTATCCAAGTATTGGTTTACAAAGGCTTTATGCTGTGGGTAAGCAAGAAGATTTGAAATGTGCCTTTGATGTGTTCATTGTTAGGGTTGTTTTGTACATATTTTCATTAATACAAACGTATTATTTTTTATTATACGTTATAAACTTCCAGACACGTTAACAAACTAGGCCTATGCCGTCGTCCCCAACAGCAAGGTGTATATCGGCGAAACGGCCCCATACGTCTGCCCCATACGTCTGCCACAACTGTCACCAACGGGCACCTTAATCAGACATTGTGTGATTTCTAAGGGTTTTAATATTGTTAACGA
>JAVQKC010043085.1:0-14555 GCA_036025475.1 Philypnodon macrostomus
AGTCAGGAGGAATTCTGGACCATTCCTCTTTACAAAACTGCCTGAGTGCAGCTGTATTCTTGGGCTGTCTGGTGTGAGTCGCTCTCTTGAGGTCATGCCACAGCACCTCAGTCGGGTTGAGGTCAGGACTCTCCAGAAGGTGTATTTTCTTCTGTTCAAGCCATTCTGTTGATGATTTACTTTTATGTTTTGGGTTGTTGTCCTGTTGCATCACCCATCCTCTGTTGAGCTTCAGTTGGCGGACAGATGGTCTTAAGTTTTGCTGCAAAATATCTTGATAAACTTGGGAATTCATTTTTACGTCGATAACAGCAATCTGTCCAGGCCCTGAGGCAGCAAAGTAGATGCCCTTCCACCATATTTCACAGTTGGGATGATGTTCCACAGCACTAATGACAAAATATTCTGTGGACTGATGAAACCGGAACACACAACGCTATGTGTGGAGAAAAAAGGCACAGCACACCAACATCAAAACCTCATCCCATAACATACTTTTTCTTGCAACTGTAGTACCTTCTGTTATTTATAATGTTTGGGATCACTTCATTAAAATGACAAACTGCTAGCGAGAAAGAGGTGATTTATGATTTGCAGATTTGGAAAAAGATATTTACCCTAATCTGTCAGTGAAATGTGTGTCTAATAACAGGCAGTCAGACATGATGGCATGGATGGAACATGTATGTATGGAGGAACACGTGCCAGGCATTTTAAGGTTAAAGGTGTAGTTCATAAGTTTCCTAAAATAAACTCTGCTTCCTAACCCTGTTCTGTAATATAAAGTCTCTGTCATAATGATTATTTTATATGACTCCCTCCCCTGGCCTCTAAAGACTACAGTCAAGTCTTCGCCCTTGTGCTACCTTCAGGTCAAATTGACCAGTTTTTAAGTTTTTACAAAGAGAAAAATAGTATATGTATACATGTTTATGCCATCAAATTTACTGGATTTAGCTTATTTTGTGTGACAAACACATGCATCTGTGTCCTACCACATTGAGCAGCTTCAGGTCTATTTGCCCCGAAGGCATCACAAGGGTATATATATATATATATATTTACTTTTTCTTATTTTATGAAACTACATTTTTCGGCACACTTTCTTGTCCCCATAGGAAAATGTGTCCTCTGCTCCTGACTCATCCCTCAATGCTGCTGGGGCAACCTGTTGGGAGCAGCACTTCAACTGGCATTTAGGAGGAGAATGACATTGTCTGACCAATTATACCATGAAAAATGACCTTGGGAAACCACTGAAAACAAGAAAAAAATCTAACCTGATATCTTCATATTGAGAAGCAACAGTGCTAACCACTTTTCCGCTGTGCCGCCGCTTGGGGAAGTAGATGTTTGAAGTGAGGTTATCGGTTACTTCAGCTGTAGGCTAAACCCCTAACACTCACAGTTATGAAAAGCTGTGTACCAAAGTTTAAGCTGAAGAGCTATAAAGTCAGCTGCCAATAATGAACGACACTCACTTTTGAAAGCACTTGGACACTTTAAATGCCTTCTACTTCAGAACTAGCTGGATTCGTTTTTCAAGTATATACAGTAGTAGTTGTTGTTTGTTGACTGCAATTGAATTTAAAGAAGGATGGGGTCGGCAGCAATGCAGTACGAATCCAAAACAAACTCCTAACCATGTAGTTTCAGAGCTAATTGGTTCACGTCAGAGCTGAGAGAAGTAAGTCTATAAAACAATCATATTGTGCTCTCAGCAAGCACAAACCTGGTCTGTCGTAGATGGGAATGGTCTATGCATCTGTCCTTTACAGTTAGACAGATGCCAATCACATTCATACAGAATACATATAGGCATTAGGCATTCAATTAAGCCATCCATTCTTTATGTAATCATAAAGAACGGTAAATAAAGCCAGAATGTTTTTGTAGAATGGAGGGGCAGGGTGTCAGATGCTCTCTTGTTTTATATTCATTGTAATATAAAGATTCAAATGAACAGAGGAACGCAGGTGTATTTGCCGCTCTCTGCACACATTCAATCAAACACAAGATCTGCTCAAGCCCCTTTCCTCTTTCTCCAATGCTGTTTCTTTTTATTTCAGTTCAAAACACTGTGTGCCAAACCCTCACAGACATCACAGACATCAGAACATGGCTTATCTTAACGATGCACATACATACACAGTAAAGCATTTTTGTTAGTATCTTTGTCACATACGGTACCATCACAATATCTTACTCCTCACACTGGGTGTCAAGTAAGGACAGCACAGGAAATGGCTCCTAGACTAACTTACATTGTGTGTTTATGTCAAATGAAGGTTTGCAAACACAGTGAGCCCCACTGCATGTGGTGAACTGTTAAAGACATACGGTTGGACTTTGTTTAGCATAATAATGCCACTCCTCCACTGTACATTAATATTCATTGTTACAGATGGCTGCAGCTCTGACATATTGGTCTTCCATTCAAATGACACACGCTGGTGTATATAACTTGAAACATACAGTGTCCATATTCAAATCATGATGGATTTTTACTATATATCATACACACACTTGTAATAATAACACCCTTCTTCTGTTGTGATAGTGCCTTTAGTCCTTTCTATTGAAATGACTGTAACATAACCACATCTTAAAGGGAATACAATGTAGAAGTGTAGCAATGCGTCAGGGCAATGTTATCCTCCAGGACACAAAGGAAGCTGTCATTTAATTACAGACAGCAGAAGGTGATTGTGTGGAATATGAAACAGAATCACTGGAGAGAGGAAGTTCACAGACGAGGAAAGGTTTTGTTTATATCTCCACATCAAGCCGTTGTCCCAAAACAATCACATCTGTACAAGTCGGGCCTTTGTGTTTTGATTCTAACCTGTTCTCCACAGGTGACGCTAGATCTTTGCTGCCTGTCTTGGATGACACTTTTATATGTATATTGCCACAGAGGGGAAATAGTTCCTCGAATTGCAGCTCTGCTTGTTCTCAGCGGTGAGCATCACGCAATTAGTATGCAACAAAGACACCTTGATGTGGCCCGCAATCTGAAAAAAGAAAATGAAAGTTGGAGGAAATATGATGTATTTTCCAAGCCTTGGGAGAAAGGAGCTAATATGCATGTCAGTCAATCTGTGGCAGAAGATAAAGCCCGGCTATTCTTTATGCCTGCGAGTCACTTAGATATTGGTGTGATCTAACTGACCGGATGCTGTTTTTAGAGTCAGTGACCTCCAAAATAGAGATTTATGTAGAACAGGCGACGAGGAGAAAGAAGGCAGCAGCAATTCTCATTTGTCCAAGACATCATTCAAATGGCGACTGGAGTGACACTTCAATTAACTTCCTGTCCTCTACTGAGTTTACCTTGGTCTTGGGGAAAGGCACATAATTTCTTCTTCTTCTCATCATCGTGCTGCAGGATTAGCCAATCATCTTTCCAATCTCCAACCTGTCACAATGGTGTCTCTGTATGCAGCAGCTGGTAGTCATCATGACAGCCCATTCTTTGGCTTATGTAAAGGCATTCTTCTTCCATTTTTCCAAACAAAAGTAGAGCATTTGATTTCTTCGCCTAAAGTCTTCCGTTCCCTCCCTCCTGACAAACCCTGTCGATTTTAAGGCAAAGTGTCAATGAGTTACTTGCATGTTCACTAGTTCCTCAAAGAGTCTGAAGTCTGCATTTGTAAGTAGTACAGATGTAATGTCATGCTTATCAACACAAATATTGTCCCAAATCTTTTTATAGCATAATTGTATATCTCAGCACAATTTACCTTTCTCTCTTGCAGGGCAATTAGTCATCAGTTTATAACACATGCATGTCTTTAGCCCATGGGAGGAGGTCTTTGCAGTGAGTTTAAATGTACAAAGTAATTAGGATCTGTTTATACAGTATTAGCATACACTTGTGAAATGGATATAGGTATCGGTAACAAAAAAACAGTAAAAAGTCCTAATAAATTGATTAGATTCACAATAGCAAAGCTGAGGCCTTAAACAGACACAGAAAAGTGTGAGCTAAATGGGGCCATTTATTCTCTTCTTTGAGCATAGCCACAGCTGCTCTTATCCAGGCTGGAGCAGAATTACTCTGGGTCAGAGTCCTGAAGGTACTGCAAGACTGCTTGGGCTTGCTGTCCAGATTTGAGCCAGTAGACTGAGATGGTTCCAGATGTTGAAGCAGGGCAAAGCTGGAAAGTTGCAGTTGCAATAAACCAGAGGTTCTGAAATGCAGATGTTCAGCATTAAGCTGCAGTTTGTATTGTCTTGTGTGAGATACCCTGAAATAATTTAGTTTACAATTAGGTAAATCAAAAGGACCAAAAACAGTAGGATTCTATCCTGACTCCACTAAAAGGGGAGCGGGTATTTCTAAACATTCTAATAAGACTGGTTTGCCACAACTTCCTTTCAGCTGGTGTAAAAGACATCATTATAGACTATGGCTGAAAATGCCTTGATCATGCACCGGTTTAACGGGTGAGTGAAAGTGCTGGTAGGCAGAAAACATACTGACAATGGCTTGTTTTCACGATTAACTTCACTGTCCATTATTTGTGTTGTATTAGAACGACTGTTGTGGTATTGTCTCATTTACACTCTCTCTGTGGGGAACTTATTTTTATGGTTGAAAAACCTCAGTGAAACAGCGTTTAGGCGATATTATGGAATCACGTTTGTCCACGTGCAGATCCGCAGATCCTACGTATGAACGAGATTACTCAAAAACCAATTGACGGATCAATTTCTAATTTTATACACAATTACATACCATAAAGGCGCCGAACTGGATTGATTTAGGTACTTCTACAGAAAATATTAATTGATTAATTAACTAACTAATTAATGCCCTAGAGCACTTTCATTGAGCCAGTAATCCTGATGAACATAAAGAACATCTCAAATTCTGGCACAGTGATCCGGGCTAGTGTTTATTTAATGTACACAGGCAAATTAAAGAGGTCAAATAAAGAATGGTTCAATAGCGCCCCCATGTTTATGACCCCTATGGGACTCTGGACACATTTACTTTGGCAGAAATGGGGGAGTCAGGTATATTTGACAGCCTCTAACGTGCACATACTTTGCCCAATTAGGCTCAAACCTGAAATACCTAATTACCCTCCAGCCCTGAAAGAAATGTAATTTTAGGGAAATTTACAAAATTTGCTGAAAACATTCTTCACAAACAAAGAGAAATCAAAAAGTCAAACAGACCCTTCTCATATTTGTCATGGTTTGGGGGTGAGGCTTCAATTGCTTGTTATATAAATATAAGATAAAAACCCTTAGAAATATAAGCCTAGTTGAACTTTGAACTCTTAAAAAGGGACAAACTAAGAGACAATGTGTTGCTTTAAACAATATTGTCTGTCATTTCTTCAATAACTAACACTGGAAATTTCAGTGAAGAATATGCATCACCATCTCTGTTGGGAGAATATCCAGTGTGCACCAGTTGTGTGGACAAAATGCCAGGAGGTCAGAGGAGAATGACATCTACTTTATATCCCTTATTACAATGAAAGTCTGCAGACAACCATCTCTGAATGCTCAAGATGTCAAAACCTTGAAGCTATAGCAGGAGAAGACCACACCAAGGCCAGGGAGTGTTCTTTACTGTTATATTTCATCATTGCACAACAAAACAACAACAAAAAAACAAAAATTCTGCAGTCCAACACACATTAGAGTCAAACACCCTTAATGAATCACTCAAACTGCCTATATAGTTCTGTTTTATCAAGTTGAGGTGTCAGTCCATGTGCGCACAGAGAGGACACTGATGAACTAATATGACTCTCCTGTGCTCGATGACATAGCTCCTGCATGTCCTGCATCAGTGGGTAGGCGTTCGAATCCCTGCCCGATACTGTCGTTCTGTCCCTGGGCAAGACACTTAACCCATAAAGCCTCCCATAAAGCCTTGAATGTTGTTGTTTGGTGGTGGTCGGAGGGGTCAGCCTCTGTAAGTGTGTCCCATGGCAGCTGTGGCTGCACAAGTATCTTACCACCACTGTGTGACTGTGGAGTGAATGAATAATGTCTTTGAGTATTGTTAATTAAAAGTTAATTATTATTATCATCATTACTTATTACATACATACCTAAGGACATACCTCAGGACACATGCAGCTTTCCGTGAATATAAATGCAATACTTTATAAAGGAATGACCTACAAACACAGCACAAGATTCATAAGCAAGATATGCATGAAAAAACACAATTTATCAATGGAGGTGTGAAGGTAGCAGGCAAGAGATGACAGACAAGATGTCATTTCCCCTGAAATTAAATTAAGCTATCAATGTGAGCTGACATAGAGCTTAACTCAAAATCACTCCAAGATTTTTGTTCTCAAAATAATGTTTGAATTAAATATTTAAGATCCAGATGGCCACACCAAAGTCTTAATTGATTTCCTTAACTATTATAATAACTTTTGAGTTCTGTTGCTATCAGACCAACAAACAAACAATGCCAGAGAAAATAGTACCTCCTCTTCTTCTGCTGCTTTTTCCTGTGAAGGACAGCAGGTTCCTGATCCCAGCAACTATGGGCCTTTGACAGGGTACACCCTGGACAATGGCTAGTCACCGAGGACAACCAGACTCCACCCAGAGAGACCGTAGTTGACTGGCTTCAAACCACATTTAGGTTTAATAAATGTATGTTTTCTCTCACTGAAAAACTATTTGTACACTTGTATACAGCGCAGACACTCCCCAGCAACCACAACAACTTTGGAGGCTGTTTGAAGAGTTCAATTGCAAAAGCAGCTTGTTGAAATGCTTCTACTTCTCTTTTATGTCTAGTGAACATCCTGTGAGGAAGACCATGAGATGCAAGGGAAAAGACATTTAGTGAGTGTATTATCAGGTCTAAGTGCATAATGCTTAACACTGGCGACCTTCCCGTGTCTAATGATCCTTGTCACCACAGCGGCTCCAGACTGGCACTGCACACTGGGGACACAGAATAAACAACAGCACCGCATGGCCGCTCCTACATCAGCTCAATGTAATAGGAGTTACCTTGGCAGAGTCAAATCCGTCATCATCATCCATCCTTAATCTATCATAAAAGAAGGGACTGAGGGACATAGGACAGAGCCGTGACAGGGGCTCCCGTTGGTGTGGTGAAAAACATAGAGAGCCAGGGGCGTAGCAGTACAGTGAGGGCCACTCTATGGGGTCCAGGAGTTAAAGGGGCCCCATAATGAAATTAAACCATGTATTATTTTGATTGGGGTTTAATTCAACTTTGCGGTAGGTTCATTTTTGTTGTTAAAAAAAAAAGAAATGCTAAATGTGCTTCATTTCTAGGACCCATTCTGAAAACCTGTCCTGGGGCCCTTAGTACCTTACGCCCCTGCAGTGAGGGCTCTATACTGAGGGATGCCAAACACAGGGAAGGTTATGTTTGGGGAAATTGAACGTTATTTCAAAGAAGATTGTCACTGAATTATAGTAATCTGTGAGTTGTAAGGGTTGGTCTGTGTTGAACAGATACAGGCATTTAGACAACAGTGATTGTTTTTTCCCCCTTTTGGTTTCTGGCCACTTTAACTCCCCAGCCACTTTATAAGGTAGACCTTGTACCTAAAAAAGTGGCATCTTTCACCATCTTCAAGTTCTGCCTGGCTCCAACAACCACGCCATACTCAATGTTATTAAATCACCCATAATTCTCTTTCATTTAGATGTTTGGTTTGGACATAATTAGGTATGTGTATGACTAAATACTATTATTGGCTTGGTGCAATGTGAATGGCCAGTTAGCCTTTGACACTCACAGGCATGATGATAAGTGATAAGCCTACGTAATAAACTGGTCAGTGAGAGAATATGTCAGAGAGGCAGTTCTAGATAAAAAGACCTTGTTGAAGCCTAAGGTAAAAAAAGAATGATTAGCCTAGTTTGAGGCAATAGAAAGTCTACAAATGTTCTGCAGATGACCATGTCTGAACAATCTCTACATTTCAAACCTTCAAGGTGACAGCAGCAGATGACCACACCTTTATAGTGCAGGGATGGGCAAACTTTTTGACTCAAAGGCCACATGGGGTTTAAAAATGTGCCCAGTGGGCCGGCTGATATTGTATTGTTTGTAAACTGCAGCCATTTCTGACAAATGAGACATACAGCCTTCGATCGAACCTCAATGAAAACATGTGCTGATGTGGACTTAACTGGTTACTGCGGGTTATAACAACGTGAGTGATAAATTGGCAATATTTTATAATGTACCGCATGTGGCCCCCAGGCTGTAGTTTGCCCACCCCTGCCATAGAATATTAGATACAGGATTGACCTAACAAAGTGGCCAGTGTGTGTGTATGCTGACACATTACTGCTTCGGTGAGACTCCTCTTGGGTTTCTAGTGTAGTGGCAGTGGTAGGGGCACAGGGGCTTGATGAGGAGAACCGGTAAAACAGGAAGAATTGTTTTTTTCTCACAGCAGATGGTTGTCCTGGTGTGCAGTCTCAGAGGCCATCCTTCCTGCTCTTTAGTTTTCTCACTGTGGCGTCATGTGGCTTCTTCTTGAACAAAAACTGCAACAACTAGCCTAGAAGCTTACTCACCATACTCAGAGCTTGAGCTTCTAATGATAGAAACAGAAGTGTGTTAGAGAGGATGGTGAAATTAATTAAATGGTCCTTATCCATACAGGATACTGAATTCTCACTGGCAACAAAAGTAGTCTTTTTTTTTAATTCTTTTTATTTTTAGTAGTGTTTTTTTGTGCAATTGAGCTACTGTGGCCAAACCGTCTTCCCTTTGCTGGTCAAAGGTTTATCTGAGTCTAAACAGGTGTATACCGCCTGCACTTCCTTTATATCATCTTCCTTATCCTAGTCCACTTCTCATCATCAATTTGAGTCTCTGTTTGAATCTAATTTCTGACATTTCTATTTACAACAAACATATCCTGTGCAAGTCTATAGCTTACTCTTGTCTTTCCCTTCCTGTCTGTCTGTGGCTGGTTTCTAATGTATTCTACCCCTTCTGTGGCCTCTAGCTGACTGGTTCTTATGTTCCTGAACAATACCCAGGGAGGAGGTCACTTGACTCTCTCCAGCTCTCCTTATGTTCCCAAAAATACTATGTTCTTGTTGCTTCTTTCCCCCCTTTTTATTCTCCATTGCTTTGCTAATTCTTCATGTCTTGGCAGCCAGCTTTTGAGGTTGCTGGTTCAATGTATGACTATATGCAGTGAAGCCCAAGATGTCAGAAATATGAAGGCTGTACATGTCATTCAATCACATTTACTCTGACTCTACTAGACCTTTACAGCGTCCGCAGGGGGATCTGGATTGACCTCCTAAGCACCAGCAGACACTCCCATCCCACCACTGGCCCACAGCTGGACCCGGCCGGCAGCCATGATGAATGATTCATCCCCCAGCATGAAAAAGAGCTGACTCAACGCTGTGTTTCAATTCCATATTTCCAAAGTGGCCAGGAGCTAAATGGTTTTACCAATAGTCCATATTTTTCTCATCTCAGCAACAAGACTGCTCCTCCTGCTGCAGTTTCCAAAAAGGAGGGTCAGGATTCAGAAGTGGTTCATTTGCCAAAAAAGACCATAATCCAGTAATTTGATAAAAGTTATACCTCGTAATGTTTTAACAGCACAAGGACCTCATCCATCAGTCCTGGACACATCTACAGCCTGTCTGTCCTGGGAGTGGATCCCTCTATCATTTGGTTCTCCCTAAGGTTTCTCTTTTTCCTATTGATGTTTTTTGGAGTTGTTCCTGCCCGTGATGGAGGGTCTAAGAACAGGGGAGGTCCTGGGATAGGCCTTTTGTTTGTCTGTTTATTGACTGTCTATTAACTTTGTTTCTTGTTTGCAGTGACCTTGTTTATTGTTTACAGATGTATATTTCTGTGAAGCCCTCTGAGGAAACTCTGTTGTGATATAGGGCTATACAAGTAAAATTGAATTGAATACTTTAAATCAACATGTGCTCTGAATGCATTATTGCAGTGTTTCCCATAGAAACAGGATTACAAATCTCACAGCTGTGCAAAAGATTACATTCAGAGTGACCTGATTTGACCTATTGAATAACTGCAGTATAAAGTCCTTTCATAGTGATCAGCTACAGGATATGGTTATACAATAAGGAAGTTACAGCTTACCTAACCACTGTTTGGAACAAAAAGATCCAGATTGTGTGCTTTTTAATGGTCTAGTCTAAGTCTAAGTTTTATTAAAATGAAAAACAAACAAACAAGCAAACAAAAAATAATGTATCTGTTCCTGTTCAAGGTAATCTGTCATAATTATTATTTTTTACTTTAGTCCCTCCCCTGGCCTCTACAGCAGCATCAAATCAGACTTTGTGGGTTGCCACTTTGACCAATAGTAGTCCAGTTTTACTTTAGTCCCTCCCCTGGCCTCTACAGACTACTCCTTTACATCATAGAACAGGGTCAGATAGTCAAATTGATACATTTTTTAAATATTTAGGCCTAACTATTTAATCTTTTAGAAAACATACAGGCCACACCTTTATGCATTAAGCAACCTTCAATTTGAGGTAAACCTACATAGTTAAATCCTGGCTTACTGCATTTTTAGTCCGGTCAAACTTCACTTTGATAAACAGTTATCTCAAAGGTACCTTGCTCAAAGACACATCTACAGTTGTGTGAATATGATGAGATATAATTGGACTGTCAACACTAAACATTTGAATGCTACTTTTTCTAATTAATTCTGTAATTAGCTTCTGCCATAGTACCCTTGACCTGTAGTTGTCATGGGCTTGTTTATAGTTGTACTTGTAGGGGATGCGTGCTGCTGACCGGTTGTGTACATATCATCCTCGTCCGCCTCACATGCCATTTACCTTGACTCTGTGTATAACATTATTAAACCAACCAATTATATTTCTGCAGTACGTCAGCTCACCGGCCTCTGTACTGACACAAGACCTTGATAGGCTGAGAGACCTGTCAATCATGAGACAATAACTTTTGTGTTGTACAGCAACAAGCGGTATAGTGTGTGTGTGTGACTATCTGAGTCTCACAAGTCATCTGGCTCACCAAACTATATTATAGTAGCCTATATGTGATAGCCTAAACCAATAGACTTAAGCCAGTGTTTAGTATGGGCACTCCATATATATTTGTATGAAATAGGCTACTGGCCTGTACCGTTACTTCAAGTAAAAGTACTCATTCACATAATTACTTGAGTAGAAAAGTACTGGTGAAAAAACTTCTTGTCCTGAGTAACTGTTTGAGCATAATGTCAGATTGTCTGTTTTGTGTTCTATTTTGTGGTAATCTGGCAAAAAAAAATAATACATTGATTTTGATTAAAAATGTAAATAATAATTTCAAAAATGAAGGCACAAGGAACAGAATTTCCACATCATCACATTTTTCACATAAAGCTGTTCTTACATGACACACAGAGGTGGTAAAAGTACTCTTACTCTTTCTAGATTTCCTAGATTTGACTCAAGTAAGAGTACAGTTACTTCAAAATATTATTACTCAAGTAAACATAAAAAGTATTGTTCAGTAAAGCTACTCTGTGGCGTACAATTTATTTAAAAAGTTAAGTTAAGTAAACTGTAACTGTGAGTAAATGTAACTGAGTACTACCACCTCTGCCTATAGGGATGCACTGTACAGATACTGGACCGGTGAATGAGGCCGATACTGGCACTGATATCCTGTACTGCATCCTAATTATGAGCAAATCAATAATGTGGCAAATGAACAAAAGTTAGACTTTGTCAAAGTCATCTGGTGTTAGTTGTATTATATTTTAGGTTTATTATTTCTGATTATACAAAGTTAGGAAAGAATTGTCGACGCCTTTAGTTTTTGCATTAGTATCGGTGGATATCGGGAATCGAGCCACAAAACCCAATTATCTGGATCTGTATCGGGACTGAAAATGAATCGATACGAGTACTGTTAATAGATCAGATAGTACCAATAAGAGTATTAATACAAAAAAATAATTAACGATACCTTAGGAATCCCTATTCACTGCAGTTTTTTCCATGGCCACTTTTGATAGATACTGACCACTGCAGCTGCTCTGACCCGACCGTCTAGCTGGCACAGTTTGGCCCTTGGTCTATCTCTGTCACATCCTTACACATGTCCATTTGTTTAACTTTAAGATCAAATGTTTAGATGCAGTCTACTATATCCCAACCATTAACCAGTGCCAAAATGAAGAGTCACCGGTCATAATCTTATGTCTGATCTGTGTACCTTCAATTGTTAAGCAGTATCTGGCAAAAAGTAATTTTGGGAGCGTACCATTGGTCCCATGGCCCATTGTTCCCACGACCCATTATTCCCACAGTCCATTGGTCCCACATTTAGAACATTTTTCCCCCAGAATTAGGCTCATTGGTCCCACAGCCCAATGGTCCCACATCTCTAACATTTTTAACCCTAACCCTTAATCTCTAACCCTCACACCTAACTCTAACCCTTACCCCTAACCCTGGCCCAAACATATCTAAGAAACGTGGAAACATTGTGCTGTGGGACCGCTGGGCCGTGGGAACAATGAGCTGACCCCGTTATGTTTTTGTCTCAAGTAAAACTACAGAGGGCAAACACAATTTGAAACTATGACTATTTATGAGTGCTTTAAAAGTCCTTGACCTGATGCGTTTACTCCCTACAATTAAATTCACCAGAGTTTGGCTAACATACCGGATCCGTAACAGGCTGCATGCTAACATATTCTTTGTTTAAATGTCTGTGTTTTTAGTGGAAATACCCTTGAGTGAGCGGTCGGAGCTGTTTGCTGCTGTCTGAGGAATTGCTTTGCCCTTTCACGTCAAGGCAATTAGTCAAAAAGTGTCTCATCTGTTTTGCCTTGAGAATAGTTTATCTCCCAATACAAATGTCCTATTAAAGGCTGAGTTCTCTGCTCAACGTGTAGAGACAAATCACTGTTGGTGCTTGCTTACCTGTCTAAAATCAATAGGCAACCTTCACACCACTATATTAGATAGACCTCGTACCTAATAAAGTGGTCCTGGTGTGGTCTTCTGATGTACCTAATAAAGTGGTCCTGGTGTGGTCTTCTGATGTACCTAATAAAGTGGCCCTTGGTGTGGTCTTCAGCTGTACCTAATAAAGTGGCCCGGGTGTGGTCTTGTGCTGTACCTAATAAAGTGGTCCTAGTGTAGTCTTCTGCTGTACCTAATAAAGTGGCCCTGGTGTGGTCTTCTGATGTACCTAGTAAAGTGGCCCTTGGTGTGGTCTTCAGGTGTACCTAATAAAGTAGGCCTGGTGTGGTCTTCTGCTGTATCTAATAAAGTGGCCCTGGTGTGGTCTTCTGATGTACCTAGTAAAGTGGCCCTGATGTGGTCTTCTGCTGTACCTAATAAAGTGGCCCTGGTGTGGGCTTCTGCTGTATCTAATAAAGTGGCCCTGGTGTGGTCTTCTGCTGTACCTAATAAAGTGGCCCTGGTGTGGTCTTCTGCTGCTGTACCTAATAAAGGGGCCCTTAAAGTTAGTTCTGTTGAGAAGTCCTTGTTTAATCCTGGTTTAGTCCTGATTTAGTCATGGTGTAATAATAGTAATGCATAGTCACACAACCACATTCATTCATGGGCAATGTGGGTTAAGTGTCTTGCCCATGGACACAACAACAGTATGCGCTGGGGATTTGAACCTCTGCTATACCCACCCCATTTAGTACTGATCGAGACCTAGTTTAGTCCTGATTTAGTCCTGGTTGAAATATAGTTTAGTCCTGGGTTTTCTCTGGTTTAGACTTGATTTGTAGCTCATTAAATTTCATCTTTTCAATTTTGTTTTGATTCTTAAACAGAACCAGTAGACAGTTTTTGGTGGGACTACCTTCAGATGCTCTTTAGGCCAAGGTTTTGTTTTGTTTTTTTCATTTTGTCTGTGTCTCTCACTCTCTGCGATGGGGAATTGAAAAGTCACTGCTCAATAATGGAATTAATGGCTTTACGAGATACCTGGAGTAACCCGAGCTATAGCAGGTACCGGCCTGAGACAGAAGCCCCCAATTCAAACTGACTATTGGATCTGTCAGTCAATATCCCCCCTGTCCTAATAATAAATTCTTTATTCACTCACTCAGATTCATTTACTATGGGGCATTCGGATTCTCCAGTTCACCAATACATGCATGTCTTGGATGGATGGTGGGAGGAAGAAGAGAGAACCTACAGTACACAGGGAGGTCATGGCAGTGGCAGGAACCATCATGCACTACAAATCTTGTATCCAGTTGTATGTCTTATTTATACAGACATTTCGTTATCGTAATATCAGCATATCCAATAGTCACAATAACAGCATCAAACAACATTTCCCTATTAGAACACTGAATAAAAATGTGTTTTGACTGAATAATTAAAAGTCATATTTGAGTCAGGAATATATTAATTTAGTCCTGCTTTTGGTTTCAGTCCTCTACTCATTTTGAAGCAAACTCTCTTAACTCTCTTAACATAAGGACCTCATCCATCAGTCCTGGACACATCTATAGCCTGTCCGTCCTGGGAGTGGATCCCTCTATCATGTGGTTCTCCCTAAGGTTTCTCTTTTT
>JAVQKC010043100.1:0-10670 GCA_036025475.1 Philypnodon macrostomus
TTGTATTGTTCGGGACGTATCTCATGTTCCGTGGTGCCCCACATAAGTCTTAGACTTAATTTCTTATACGATCAAGTTAATAGACATACACATAACATCACGTGTTTGCACGCTACAAGCGTGTGCATGGGCGGGGACTCGAACCACCGACCCTACGGTTGAAGGGCGAGCATCTACCCACTGCACCACCGCTGCGGCGAAGAACAGTGAATACAAAAACTGAATCATGGATAGAAGCTATAGAGAACCATGTAAAGTATGACAAAGAACAGTGTTATATGAGTGACTATTGTACGCAGGCTGGAGAGGATGAGCCTTTGAAGAGGAGGGAGTTAATGGCAAATATAAAGGATTTGTGGGTGACTGGAAAAGAGATTAAAGCCAGTCACAAGCTAGACTACACACTTAGGTAGACTGGTTCAACTGCATAAAATGGCAAAGCAACAAGAAGAACTGCATCTGTGAATGGCCAAATGTAGAGCTTTGCAGGGTGGCCTTAACTGCACTATATTAGGTGCAAAGCCTACCTAATAATGTGTCCAATGAATGTACTTCTGTGTGTTATTAAATTGTACAAAAATGTGATTTAAAATGTGATTTGTCATTGCATAACCTACAATAAATAAATAGAAGAAGGACAGGACCAAGGAGAAGCTATTAGACACTGTTTATTCAGTCAGAAATTGAGCCATGGGTATAGGCCGTATAAAGACCCATGCAAAGTATAAAAATATGACATAAAAAGTGATATGAGTGGCTTTTGTATGCCTTTGGAAGAGGATAAGAGCATGAAGAGGAGAAATTGAATGGGGCTTGTGAGTGACTGCGGGAAAAGAGCCTAAAAGCCACTACCTATTCCCAAGTGTCTGTGCCTTTCAGCTAGACTGATAACTTGGATTTCTTATGCAGCATCCTGCTGGCCCTCCGAGGCATACGTTTCAAATAACTGCTGCTGTAGATGCATGCACACTTGGTCTGATGTACTATAAGCTGGGATGCATCGTATTGGCGACAGGGACAGTGCGAAGTCTGGGGCCCGGCAGATAAGACCCGAGGTGGAAGGGGTCACTGAGCTCACTGTATAGAGACATCACCGCCGGTCAATTCAATTTTCTTAAGAACACCAAAGTCTGGGCTGCAATCAGAACATTTCATATCACTGTTAGGCCCCTGCTGCCCTTTTAACCACCTCGCCGGGGGAAGGTAAGGCAATGAGAGAGAATTTTAAAAAGAAGGAAGGTGGTGGGGACAGGGAAGGTTGGTCGGCTGCAAATTCAAATTTCTCAAAATTGTACCCAATGATTATGATCCAAAAGGGAAGGATAGAAGGAGTAATGCCTCAAAACACATTTGGTAAAACTTTAGACAGACTTTTGCAGAATGTTCACTTCAATTAAACATCCCAAGTACTCAAAAAGTAATTTTGATCAAATGTGTATTTGTATTTTGATCCTTTTTTAATTGTTAGAGTAGTTTCTTCACCAAATTAAGGTGGCTAAATGATAGATTGAGAATTTACCCCTGAACTACAAGATACATATGTTTTGTGCCTACATGATACTTGTGTTATTGTGTTATAGAGCCAATGCCCTGGTGGAGGTCTGTGCATCTAGTTATACCACAAAACAACAGTCCTACAACTACATTTCAATATACACTCACTGGTTACGTAATGATATTCCAGTTGTGGTCTTCCACTGATGTTACCTACTTTGAGGTTCAATCTACTTTCAATTTAGAGATGTTCTTTTGCATACAGTATCTTGGATCATTGTTTTTGGTTGCTGTTGGTTTGCCAGTATAAGCAGTCTGAACTGGTCTAGATATCAGACAATAGACAAGTTTGTATTATAAATGTCCTCTTATTGTATCCAATGATTAGGCACATTCACAAACACACTCGGTAAGACTTTAGACAAACAGGCTGGTGCTGTTGGGATGTTGACTTCTGTAAAAAGAGAAGAATGAGTTTTCCTTCCCCTGGTTCTTTAATTATTCATATCGACGCTCACTTGACTTTCAGAAGAGAAGTGAAGCAGTACACATAGAGGCCACCCGGAGGATCAAACACGGCACCGACTGCAACACAAGAGCGGGCGACAAAGAAATGTCCTCAGAAGTGAGAGAGAAAAGATTGAATAAGGATGAGGGCTGAAGGGAGGAGGGTGTATTTTATAGGTACAGAGCTAAAATTGACTAACATTTTTAAGATGCCTGCAGACACCCACAGACCTACAGCAGCAGCTAAATACGACTTTTAAAGTTAGCATTCTCTGCCCACCTGAAGCAAAAACAGTCTTCCTGCACATTCTGAAGTTTCCAAATAGCTCAATATGTATGTGGGTTATGTTTATATATTGACAAAAGAAAGCATACAGTCTTCCAGAGCACAAATAGAAAAGCCTACCTTTTTCAAAACAGCGTTATATTCAAATAGCTTTCAATACAACGTTATTGAATGATGCACATACACATAACACATAAAGTTAGCATATTACAGAATGCTCTTCAGAATGCAACATACCCTATAAATGACACCTATCCCACTTTTCTGGAGAAATGCCCTACTTTCATGATAATATCACTGTGGTGTGAACATTTTCCACAAATTTAAACCAAAAATAAAAAATCCCTAACTTTTTGAGACTATTAATTTAACACAGATATAAAAGGTGCAAGAACCCTTCCCAGAGCCTGTGTAAATGTCTCTGTGAGTGACAGAATAAGGGACAGAGTTGGTTTGGCTTGAAGGTCATAATTTTTGTGAAAAAGTGGGAGATGTCTAGATCTCTGCAAGCGGATTTTGTCTCCTCATTTACATAGAAAATGTCTGCAGACAGTCTGTGTTTGCTGAATGCAGAATGCTTGACACTTGTACATACAATGTGTAGACACTCTCTGGCCACTTTATTAGGTAGGCCGTCCTCAACAAAGCAACAGTGAATAAGAGGATTCTGAGTAGGTTTCTGTCAGCCGCGCAAATAATTGGACAGTGTCTAATAATATCAACAATCAATTAGATTTATATTACACTTTGCCATGCCCAAGGCTTACTCAAGCAATTTGTCATTCACTCCACAGTCACACACTGGTACTTTGTAGTTTTATTTATGTAACAGTCAATTTGCAAGCTCTTAAAACCTCTTATCTTTGTGTGCTCTGTATATAGATATGAATAAGCTGTAATGAGGCACTGAGCAGAAGAAAGCAGCCTGATGAAGTGTTTTAAGGCTCTTCGAAGTATAGAAAAGAGAGACTATAGGTCACTGCAAAATGCCTAGCAGCCCAAATGCCATGTATAAGTGTAAATAATCTGTCTTCTAAAACACTGAAATTGTACCATTTCATTTATCCAAGTCTGTGAACTATTTGCAACATCAAAAGATTAGGATTATGCAAAGCAGATTTTGTTCTTCTTGCTGGAGGAGGAAAGAGATTGTGTGAGAGATGAAGGAGACAGGAAACCTACAGCTCCAAAAAGAGGATCAAACTAAAACGGCAACACTTCAGCTCTGCGAGTGCCAACTTCCTGTACAGCTTTTACTTATGTGCCCTTATAAACGCCATATGTCTTTTCATTCTGCTTATCTCATCTTTGTCTGATATATGGTCTCCTCACAACCAGCTTCACCTTTTTGCTTAGCTATAGCCTTTTGACTGGATGGCTTATTTTGCACAGTTATTTTGAACAAGATATCACGCCCAAACTCAAAACAGATCACCATAATATCACATTAAAGTTACAATGTCTAATTAGCATGTTATATGTTGCTAATGCTGGATAGCTTAGTGTACTAATATGGATACTGGACCACGTTGTTCTCTTATTGAAATATAGATCTTTATTATATATAAGATGTGAGTAGAAGCAGCTTATTTTAATTGTGAAATTTTTTTTGTAGCTGGAAATGATGTTTTTGTGTTTGGTTATTTCTGTCTAGACTGACCTCTTGTGGTTGGAGTTTGTATCTTTGTCACCTTTAATAATGCATAGTACTTATATAATGCTTTTCAGGACACCCAAAGACACTTTACAATTGCATTATTCATTCACACCACACACAGGTAAATTACTTATATAGCCACAGCAGCCCTTGGGCGGTCTGACAGAAGCGTGGCAGCCAGTTTGCACCCCTCCAACCACCACCAAACACCAATCACACAACCACATTCATTCATAGGCAAAGTGTGTTAAGTGTCTTGCCCAGGGACAGTATGCGCTCGGACGGGGATTCGAACCAGCGACCCCCTGGTAACGATTCTTACGATTACTTTTTGAGCCTTTGTAAACCCATACATCTATTTGTTCTGCTCATCTCATCCTTGTCTTATATTGGACATAGGTTTTCTTACCCCGCATCACCCATTCCTTAGCTACCCTTTTGACTCTCTGCTTATTTTGTGTTGTGTTGTCAAGACTCTTGCGGTTCTTGCACGGGTCACCGCTTTGAGGTTGAACTTGTATCCTAGCGACTGACAAGAAGAAAATAAATACAAAAGGTAGCTTGATGTCCGACAGTGGGGAGGATACGACAGAAGGGGCTCAAAGTTTTGTGAATCTCAAAAGCCTGTCAATCGGAAGTCTCGGGAGCCAGCGGGAGTACATTCATCCACAGCAGGATGACAGCAGTTACACAAGAATAAATACAGTACTTTCTGCCTTTAGTGCAACAATAAAAAGTGTAGACCTAAGAATGTGGCCATAGATGTAATTCAAGGATTGTTGCTATATCTGTTGAACTGTTTTGAAGTCAAATTTCTACATCTTAGCAACTGCCAAAAAGAAATGTATCAGTATATGTTATGGTCTCCTATCTGACAGAAATGTACACTGCCAAAATATTTCCAATCAGAACCGACAATGGAACTGCGCTGTTGTGACCAAATTCAAATATTTGAAAAATAAATTCCTTGTTTGTTTAATTTTGAGTTTTCATTTTGACACAATTTTAAAAGTACCAGAGACATGTGTTTTTACTTCTCAGTCAACACAAAATCTCTAAGTGAAGTCAGCATTCCCTTCCTGTGTTTGTGTGGGTCCACCTCAAGTACTGCAGCTTCACTCAACCGTCCATAAACACATTAGGGAAATTTGTCACTATTAATTGCCCCTGATGAAGGAAAGTGAAAGTGAATGGTTGTTTTGTCTGTTTATGTCTCGGTGTCAGCTCTGCACCTAACTACTTTCAAAGATGTTCCCCACCTAAGGGCTGGGATAGGCTCCAGTCACTTGTGACCCAGAAGAAAATGAATGACTGTAAAAGAATGTCAGTGTCACAATGTTCAACATAGTTTTTACAAATGACATTTTATTGTAGCAATGTGCAGCCCAAGAATAGTACATGTACAAGCATATATGTTTTGCATGACTAGATCTGTGTATGAAATGTGGTGTGACTCACACATTGTGCAAGCATGATGTTTAATTGAAGGGATACATTAGACATCACGTATACACTGAGTTTCTTCTATGACTGAAAGTGTCTCTAAGTGTTCAGAAACTGTTCAAAGATGCATTATGCAGATGAGGCATAGTGAGTATATATGCAAAGACACTATAATAATGCATAGGCTCTTTGGGGAGAGAGAAATTGGGGCCATCCAGATCTTTGTTGCAGATGGTGGAAGGTCTCCCCATGAAGTGAAACTGTTTAATCAAAGCTCCCACACAAAAAGAGGTGACATTATTGGGACAACGGCTGATGAAAACACAAGCCACTTTTAAAAATTACATGAAGCACAGTGGTGTGAGGAAACCAATTCGATTCTTTTTATGTTGTCATTCATCATTGATGCAAGAGAACTGTGCACTACATCCGAATCCCAAAAGAAGGCGCAGCACACGGACGCATTAAAAAGAGCATTAACATTTGATTTGCAAAGATGTGTGGTTCATTCACAGGGCTATTAACATCCAATTTAGAGTTGGAAGGAGAAAGGCAAACTACTCAGAGAGAACCCACGGTAACATGGGGAGGTCATGCAGACTCCATTCAGCCAGCCCAAGAATGAAATGCACAACCTCCTTACTGACAATCAGGACTTTGTGATTGATTAGATCTGCATCTCTAGATGACTGTGTGCAAAGCCATTACCCTCCAGCACAAGGGAAAGACTTGACTGTACATGACATGATTATAGAGATCCAATACATAAAGCAGCTCAGTAATCTTTTGTCATGCACTAAAGAGTGGGAAAAATTGATTAGAAGATCTTTGGAGAGTCTGGTTTAAAAATTCAGCTACACAGTGGAATGTTTTATAAAGCGAGTGTGCAACTGATCACAGAGAAAGCCTGATTAAAAGTAGAAAATAATTAAGAGCAAGAATAAAGTTGAGCTATTACAAAAACTCAGAGGAGCCCTTTAATTAAATCTAGAAAATTAACAATGAAAATGGCCCCATTAAAAAGCTTTGGGTAGGTTTTAAACACAACAGAGACAGATTGATGCTGTATTGTGATGACCAAAACACTCAACTATAGACTAAGACTCAAGTATAGTTCATTTCTTATTTCATGATTAAAATTTTTACATCTGCCAATGAGGTAATATTAGAAAGTTTATTGGTCAGCCTGTCACATGCATAACTCAAAATGTAATGGTCGAGTTTTGATAATCATTAATCAACAATTAATCATTGCAAGACAGGGCCAGCTGCTGACCCTCCAGCCACATGGGGTCAGTAAAGTAACAATAGATTATTTACCACTTATGATGACTTGTCAGAAGTCCTCACTTTCAGATGAGCTACATGTTATTTATGGAATAACACAGAAATTAATAATAAAACGTAGGTAGCCAGGTGACAAATTCTTGCAGCAAGTGCATGAAATTATCATATTTATTTTTTTACTGGAACAAGGTCTACAGCCTTATATACTATATATAACATATACAGCCCAGTCATATACTGGCATATATTCAATAGCAGGAATACGTTAAGCAAAACTTTTTTACATAAAAAGTTTAACTATTTCACATAATTTCATTACTGTATAAACTCTTTACCCATGAAGTGCACTTAAAGCTAATTACGCAGTTTTCCATTGTTTACTGTTAAACCTTGACATCTTTATCAATAGTTGGGCCGCGTTTTCATTTCTCTCTAATTTCTGAATCAGTGGTCTGCCAGACGCTGCCGAGGCGATTTGTGCCGGCATCAGCTTTGAAGTCGATAGAGAATACAGAATGAAGCACAAACCCACCTGAATGCTCAACTTACAGTATGGTAAACTTCCTACCTTACACCAACTTTTGCTCCTCAAATAGGGCTGCATGATACTGTAAAAAAACATTGTCCATAATATTATTGAATGTTAATAATTCAATTTAGTACGCCTGAATTAAATTTTTCCAGTCACACTACTAGAAATACCAGGACTCAAACAGGCTTAAACAAGACTTAACCAGAGCCAAACAATATACTAGGACTATCTTCAATAGATAAGACTTTTTAAAAATTATAAAAAAAATCCTCATAGCATTATTGCAATACAATTAATTGATATTGCACAGCCTTACTCCTCAATGTGCATACAATAAGTCAAAAAAAGCTGTTTGTTGTTGTGCCATTAAGGCTTATTTAAATTTCAATTTGGTGTTTGGAGAAAGGAAATTAGAATTAGTGTGCGCCCGAAAATGTAAGGAATATTTCGAAGAGCAAGACACCACAGAATATTGTTCAGTCACTCGTAGATGAGAGCCATTTGTCTCAGTCCGAAGGGCACTCATTCAATTACTCTTTAACTGTTTACTTTGGAGTGCGGCAAGTATCGATTCATTCCTTTCTTTACACCGCATCAAGAAAGCCGAGTGGCACAATGAATAGAATGTTCCCACCAAAAGGCTCTTTACACTGAACTAGGAGTGAAGTACAGCGCACCAAACAAGACACATGCACTCAGGCAGCATGTGACAAAATAGGGCTTCATCGCTGATCCTTTCATGTTTATAGAACACACTGGGTGAGAGAAAATAGTGGAGCAGATGATGGTAGAAATTGGTTTTGAAAATAGAGGTCTGTTTGAAGACTCTGGAGCCATAATGGAGGCAGTAGATTATAGCTACATTAGACAACTCAGTGATACCACCAAATACATGTAGTTGGTGGTAGGGAGCAGGAAGTACATGTAAACCCCATGCAAGGCTTTGCCCAAAATAAGGGGAAAATAAGGAAAAGCAAACATAAACAAAGAACATGTAAAAAGAGGCGCAAAGAGACTTTAACATGATCTCATCTAATCAGAAAAACAAAACATGCAACAGCTGCCAAGATGCATATACCAAGAAAAACCTGTGCTAACAATAAACTAATGCAATTGCCAGACATATGAAGACATAAACAACCAAGTCAACATTAATTGATAGAGGCAATTGTTATACCAATCAGTATACTATAATTATAACATTGTATGGTCTAAATAAAACACTGTTGTCTACTTTTGTATAGTTTCCAACTTACATAGTCTTTTAGTGTCCTCAAGGTACTCCACTACTATTTGAATGCATTCCAATCTCTCAATTTGTCCATTGTCATTTTGTATTTAAAGTACAGCCTTAAGTAAGACATTTTTCTATGAGCTTTAGCAATAGACTTTAGCAATCCACACTAACAGTTATTCTGCAGGCTTTTCACATCTCAACTTTGGCCCGACCAGCACGCTACTCCTCATATCACAACCTTCTGCTCTGACATTTCTCAAAATATGCTAATCAATTCTCGCTAACATCCTCAGTATGCCAATTTTACAACTTCCCACTGACAATCATTTTTCCACTGGATACATTTAAAGGCTACAAAACCGACTTACATTTCCGGACTGCACATAAAGCAATTGTGAACAAAGTGATGTGTGGTTCTCCTAGAAACCGGCTACTCTGAAGGGTTATTGAATGATTAAATAAAAGTGAGTCGCACCATTATGACACAAAAGAATGAAGCACATTATTCACATCAAATGTATGGGGTCCGAGACCATTTGTATCCCCTGGTATTGCCTTCAAATACACATGAATAAGAAGCTAGCCACCTAAAGGAATGAGCAGAAAGTGTAAACCAGCAAAGATTAATTGCTGTAAACTGCTAGCGTTGGGAGCTGGCTAAAATGCTGACTCATAAAAGGAACCGATTATACCCCACAGCCGTCCCACCACCACTGCTGCCTGTGATTGAGCTGCTGTTTGGGCACCTTATGGCTATTTGTTATTTTTTATTTTATTTTTTTTACTATTGAAATATTGAATATCCAAATATATTGTAGCTAATCCACAGTCCAACTTTAAGCATTAAAAAACTGTTTTTGCCTCACATGGGTACATTAGATCATACACGGTTGTTCTAATGTAGTGCACAGTGGTTCTAGCCTCGCAAAACAAATAGGGTTGCGGGTCAGCCAACTCTGATCTTTATGAGTTCTCTCCTTTACTCAAAATGCCCAAATACATGGATTTGTGCAATTTTGCAGGAGAAATGGCGACTATAACCCAGAGCAAATGAATGTGAGAGTGCTTGATGATCTGTGTATGTTTTTGTCAGCTGTGCAACTAACAGGCACTGTCCAGGAAGCTTCCCACCTACGGCCCATAGTTGCTTTCTTAAAATGGATAAACTGCATATGAAACACACCATCATGTATTGGAAGAAAAAGGCCTATATTTCAAATTGCATCCAAAAGCACTCTAATTAGCTCTAAAAGCACATAATAGGTCTGGCGGAGAACATGAAACAAAAATAGTCGGAGGAAGCGGGCTTTTTATCTTTGCAATGTACTGCAAAGCTTTTTTCAAAACATAAGGTTGGCTGGGTAAAAAATGAGGATAATACGTAGCCATTCTGGTCCAAGCAATATGTACATAGAAGAAGATGGAGCTTCAGCAAATTGCCAATGTAACAACACAGCATTTTAAGTGAGGCTGTAAAAATTGGCTGACAGTGGGTACATATTGTCAGCATGGCTGGATAAGTGAACTGTGTGCAGTCACCTTAAGACAGAGGACAATACAATCTGTTGAATGAGACAAAACTTCAAACTAAAACTCATTTTTCCCACCCTTGGGCATAGTGCTCCGCCTGCAAAATGAGGATTTGCGATGACTGCTGGAGAAACTATGGCCAGTGGTGATGTGAAAGAGTTATGATTCCCACTGCTATAGTAGAGTCCACCCACACTGCAGTCTGAGATATATCCCTTTGCTCCACAAGCTCATCCATTACTATTCAGCCTCTTGGACTTTTGGGTCTTTTACGACTCCCTGAGCAGCTCCTGGGCTGTGTTACAAGAGGTTCATGTCTGCTTAACAGCCGTGCATATTCACAGGAGCGAGTGTAAAAAGATAGGGAGCAGAAAGAAGATCAGTATAACATATAATTTTAATACCAGATTTATAAGCAGTACAACATTCTACCTTTCAGTGGATGTAAGCCCTTTGACCTCTATGCTATCCTTTTTCATGTGTAGGGGAATGCCAATGCCTTGTAACTTCAGCTGTCTAGCAACTGATAACTTTGCAAAACTAGAAAGAACTCTGAGAGTGCAGAAAAACTGTTCTAAATAGAATCTTCTGTGGGACTGGACACCCCTCCAGAAAAAATGACAAAAGACTCACTTCTCTTTTTTTGTTTCTATTAATGACAACAAATCAAAATCATTCAAATCATCTTGAGAGGTTA
>JAVQKC010043108.1:0-13878 GCA_036025475.1 Philypnodon macrostomus
TCGGATGCCCCCTGGACGCCTCCCCCGGGAGGTGTTCCAGGCAAGTCCCACCGGAAGGAGGCCCCGGGGAAGACCCAGGACACGCTGGAGGGACCATGTCTCTCGGCTGGCCTGGGAACGCCTCGGGATTCCTCCGGAAGAGCTGGAAGAAGTGTCTGGGGAGTGTGAAGTCTGGGCGTCCCTGCTTAGACTGCTACCTCCATGACCCAGCCCCGGATAAGCGGGAGAAGATGGATGGATCTTTGGTTTATTTTTTGGTTATGGTTAGATGCTTTGGGTGGGCTGCTGCTGTGGGTGACCAGATGCTCCACCAGTGGACAATTAAACACTATAAAGTAGGTAAACTGCATCAAATCAGACTTTTTGGCACCTGGACAGTAGCAGTTGAGTTTTACTTTCAACTCAACTT
Source organism: Philypnodon macrostomus (assembly GCA_036025475.1). Lineage (NCBI taxonomy): Eukaryota > Metazoa > Chordata > Actinopteri > Gobiiformes > Eleotridae > Philypnodon > Philypnodon macrostomus. The sequence goes on from JAVQKC010043108.1 coordinate 410, forward strand.
CAACTTTGATTATTTGTCATATGCACATTCAACACAAGGTCAACAATGCAATGAAATGCTTAGGATCGGAAGAACCGTTAGACTCGCTGAGATACTCATGAAGTACTAGTAGCATGCAGTAATAGTAGAGGGTAAAAAAGTGTTTGCAAAAAGAAATAAGTAACAATATAATAAACATATAAAAGATAAGTACAATAAAAATTCAAGGTGCAGATAGGATTAAATAAGGTGTAAGTAGAGTATTTCACAGGTGGTTAACACTTTAGTCCCTCCCCTGGCTTCTACAGAACAGAACAGGGTCAGGTAAAAAAATAATAATAAAAAAAATATATATATAATACTTAATTCTGTTGAGTCATGAGCTATGTATAGTTTTCATGTTTTCCAGCTGGTTGCCCATTGCCTCTTGGGCTACAGTCACCCACAGACACGCTGTTGGTGCCCCCTGCTCTGGAAGAGGTTGAGATCGCTACTATTTTCACGATTATAATTCTCATATTTCTCTTCAATTTCATATTTGTATTTTTCACATGCTTAAGTTAAAAGTCAGGCATATCCAAACTTTTTTGCGCCGAGGGCCACATGTAAAAACTGAATACCGAGGAGTTTTCATTTCACCAAAAGTGCCTTCAGTAGTACGTGATTTCCGTTCGTTAGTACGGAAGCCCTGAGAGGACTTACATTACAACTTGTGTTTTTATTCCTTTTTTCTAAGATTTGTATTTTTTAATAATTGTTTATCCAAAATCCCGAGATAATTAAGTCAACTATTATTATATCTTAGGAAAACTAATAAAAAATAATTTATGTTGTAAGTCCTCTTAAGGCTTCCGTAGATTAGTGTCCCTCTATATTTGAACCACACAGAAAAGTGGAACGATATCTTGGTACAATATGAATGCTTTTCTTTTAGTCACATGCAGAAAAAAGATAATATTATTATTATTAAGATCAATATTTTTGTGTATAATTTCTAAGTATGATATGCTTAGTTAAAGTGACCGGGCATTCATTTACTTCTTCATATATCAAAATCACCAACAAGTTCATCTTCTTCTCCCCAATATACACATGCCTAACCAGTTACCTAACCAGAACTTCTCATTGATGGCTGCTTGTGTAACTTTAGTATTCTCTGCCAAAACTCCTCCTTATCTAACCCTAACTTAATTAAGGAATCCCCATACGTTTTCAGGCCTGTCATTAGTAGGCGACTCATTAGTGGACCTCTAATCTCTGCTTCTTTCTCCTAGTAACAGATCCAAATGACCAGTGAGCCTCTCCCGGTCTGTTGTGGATTAAGATGTAGTGTTGGGTGCACCCCGCCAGCAGGCCAGTTGGACAGGGGCTTTATCCAGACACGACTAAGCTTCCTACGGGCTAAGGATTGCTCTAGCTAGTTCCTCCACCTGTCACCAGGGCAAGATGGCGACCTGAAGTCAGAGCAAGCAGCATGGTGAACTGAAAGGAGTGTAAAGGAGCTAGAAGATGGCTTTTATGAGATCGCCTTCGTCCGGATTTTCAGGTAAGAACCTTTAGGGTATGTTTATGTATTTACAAAGATTAGGAATAACATGTGACTCTTGAACACGCGTGTGTTGACATACTGTGGCTTTGTCAACAGTGAGTTCAGACTAAGTTGTGTTAGGCCTATGAGATAGAAATTGAGTTGAAAGTGGAGTTAGAATACTTTGATAATAATATATTTCTGGTTCTTGTGTAAGGATGTTAAATGTACCTGGGTTCTCAGACCATGTAGTCCTCATGCAAGCTAAAAACAATGCATGAATGTATGAAACTTGGACGTGGTGATAATATGCATATGTAATGAAGCAGTTGGTCCGGTTGTTGAGTAAAAAATATATATAGCCTCTATTGCAATCATTGGTGTTAATCAGTGATTCCCAAACTGGCCTCCTAGGGGTCCGCGAAGGTCCTGCAGGGGGCCCACCAAAGCCTCTACATCAAGTCAATGTAGCTTGAAATGAATCAAAAATATGTGACAGTTATATCATATTTATTCAGATATCGCTTTAAGCAATTTATAGTTCAGAGAGTGTTTTTTTAATTTTGATGAAATAGGTGACTCATTTTTGTATTTTGACAGAAGATTTAGTATGAAGGGGGTCTCGGAGGATTTTTGGAAATTGAAGGGGACCCGCACTCTTGACTTTGGGGAAAAATATCACATGTATCAGTCGTGGAAGGGTCTGAGTGGGATATTAGTGTACATTAAAAAAAAAATCATAACAAAATATTCTCAGATGTTTCTGTAAATGTAAATAGTGCGATCTTACTTCAACTGAGTATATATATACGCTCTGAAACTATATTTAAATCTATATTTTTCAATCGATTAAACTTCAAGCTATTATTGCAATACTTAAAATAGTTACCACATTGTTTATTTATACGAACACATGACCCTATTTAATGTGGCCGACTCTTCCTGCATCAGTGCCCAACAATGCGGACACAGTAGACCGGACCACCGTAGAGTAACCTGTCTATTGTCTCGCGTACATTCACTCAATGGACCTGTGGGGCAGACGTCAACACTTCCCTACAGCGTGGGATAGGGTTGCATGGAGAGTGGGGCTATTATCTGCTGCTAATTCTGGTCTGTGGGGCAGAAAGGGCAGTTTTGTGTGAGGTAGTGTGGAGGAGAGATGTGTCAAGACAGTGTTGAGACCAGCAACGTGGTGGTTCAGGACCCAAACGTGTGTCGCCAAAGATTTCAGTTTGATAATCACAAGCTTTTCTCAGTTTAAAAATCTAAGTTTTGTTTTTGGTATTTCCATAAGTATCATCAAAAGGACTATCAAAGAAACACAATCAGGAGTAATAAATACAAAAAATCACCAAAGTTATTATGTTAAAATGTCCCAAATCAGACTCAAAAGTTGGGTCACGATTATTATGGTCAAACAAAATATGGGTCCCATGAAGAGGCAGATGTAGCCCAGTTAAGGTGTCCACATAGATTGTTGCTTAGATCCTGGCTCCAGCAGTTGAAGTAGTAGTCTGGAAGGTTTTTTTTTTACATTTATATAATACTTGACCGAGTTTGGCTAATATTGGTCAAAGTGGTAACCCACAAACTCTGATCTGATGTTGCTAAAGAGGCCAGTGAAGGACTAAAGTAGAATAATAATTATGACAGATTGCCTGATTTACATCAGAGAACAGGGTCAGATCGCTGAATTTGAAAATATTTTACACTGTTCGTGCACCTTGCCTGAATAATATAAGGGTGATTGATTGTGGTGTTTGGTTGTGGACTAAAAGGCAGTTGCCAGTTTGCCCCAGGGCAGCTGTGGCTACTGAAACTGGATTTATATAATTCTAAAGCAGATTTTTAATAAAGATATTCCAATATTTTTTATGTGGAAAAAAAAAAGGATGTAATGTAGGTCGTCTGTAGTCTGTAGAGGTCAGGGGAGGGACTAAAGTAAAACTCCACTACAGTTGGTCAAAGTGGTATCCCACAAAGTCTGATTTGATGTTGCTGTAGAGGCCAGGGGAGGGACTAAAGTAAAACTCAACTACTATTGGTCAAAGTGGTAACCCACAAAGTCTGATTTGATGTTGCTGTAGAGGCCAGGGGATGGACTAAAGTAAAACTCAACTACTATTGGTCAAAGCGATATCCCACAAAGTCTGATTTGATGTTGCTGTAAAGGCCAATGGAGGGACTAAAGTAAAACTTGACTACTATTGGTCAAGGTGGTAACCCACAAAGCCTGATTTGATGTTGCTGTAGAGGCCAGGGGAGGGACTAAAGTAAAACTTGACTACTATTGGTCAAAGCGATATCCCACAAACTCTGATTTGATGTTGCTGTAGAGACCAGGGGAGGGACTAAAGTAAAAAAGTTATTCTACCATGGCTGTCTATATTTGGGTCTTCCATGCAAATCACATAAGAACATATAACATGTGACAATGTGGATTCTAAAGGCATATTACGAAATCGTCTTCATATAAATGTATCTGTAATCAGTAGAAAATTCTTCCAAATTGAACCATGAACATGTTGTTTCAGACACTGATCTCCCTCCAGACTGTGTGGACCAGCCGGAGCTCGCCAACTGTCAGCTCATCGTCTACGCCCGCCTCTGTTCAAACCTGTATTACTCCAGCTTCTGCTGTGCCAGCTGCACCCGGCACCTCAACAAAAACAGGATAAAACGCACGGGATAGACAAAACAGATCAAAATGAATGTGTGTAAAAGGCTCATTTTGACATTTTGAAAAACATTTGTGAAGAGCATTGACGAAGACGACTCACAATGGATGAAGATGAATGTATCTTTAGGTGGAATCCTATTTCCTTTTACTGACCTCATATTGTTATTAAAGTCAGTTGAATGTTGTTATTCGCTGAGATCCTTACATTCTCTGTTTTTAGAGAAAAAATTTTACTCTGACGTGCTCCGCTGTACTGTTCTAGTGTGCGTAAATATAATGTTTATGTGAGGTTTATATAGGGTGGGCGATATGGCCATACAAAAATATATATATATAAAGTTATCTGCTAATCTGGTTGAATCGTGATACAGATTTCAGATACATTTATGCTCTGCTCTGAAACAATGTGTTATTCCTGTGTTTTATAGTGTTTTGTAGCTAAAATGTTTTATGAAGCAGTAATCCTCTGTGTCTGACAAAACATACAAAGTTAACTGAAAATGTGATAAAAATAGAAATCATGATCTTGATTTCAATAAAATCATGATATTATATTTTGACCATATTGCCCACCCCTACGTTTATGTGTGCTTTGTATTTGAAATTAAAACATTATTTTTGATTAATTTTGTTCATTCTTTATTGCTACTGAATCATATATTGTTTGGCTTTCTTGGATACAGTTACTTCTGCAGAAAACATATAACATCTGTCAAAAGAGATTTTTTTTTAGTTTTTTTTTTGCAAGATTTTATTTTGAAATGTTTGATTTATATGAATTTTTGTGGAAAGGAAGATATAATTTACTTCTTTAGATTCTAGATTCTAACTCTCTCCACAAGGGGTCATTAAAACAACATGTGTTTTGTTAATCCTTTACCATTGTGAAATACCAAATAAATGTAGACTTTGTAGCTTATTAGAGAGAGCATTTACCCCTGAACTAAAAGGTTTACGTCCATTTCTGGGCATTATATCTTTACTTTTATGAGGCTTGTAGATTTCATGCAGACGCACATAGTTTTACAATGCATGTGGAATGGTGTGAGGCATTATAAAAAGCTTTACATCAGGGGGGCCTCTCAATTTACCTCTCGATTGGCCCAACTGCATTTGAGTCTATGTAATCCAACTCCAAATGTCTGTGTGAATAAAACTATACCAAAGGGGTCTTTTGCTGAAGTGATATCGGTAACATGAGTGAGTGGCCCTCCTCAGTCTGACCACTGGGCTAACTTTTTTAGAAAATACAAACACACTTGTATAGATGGTGCATTGTCTTAGGGTCTGGCCATAGATCCCTGCTTAAAACCCATCACTCAGGTTGTTAATTTAACCTTATATCACATTTACCAAAGAGCCAGTGTGAAAAATGTGTCTTTATGAAGGTTCTATTTTTGTTTGGGGACCAGACGATGTTTCCTGTTTATGTGACTAAGCATACTGAGGCCTGAAGTGGCAAAACCATAATTATGAGTTTGAGATAGTGTTATGTAGTCCACTGTTAGACAAAAATGTGACTAAATATATCCGTGGAAGCCTTGTGTAACTTCATGGTGCTGGCAGGGAGTTATGTTCGTCCTTCCCGTTTTAACAGATGAGATGCACTGTTGTTGGATGTAGTTGAGCAAGCTGTAATATGATTTGTGTCCACGAGATGGCGACATGCACCAGTGAAACTTGTACAGTGAACAAGGCCGTGGGCAAAACTTCAGTATCCAGTGTTTAAGTTTCACTGGACAGGAAAAACATAAAGATATAGTTCAAGGTTAACAACAACATTTGTAATAATAAATAAATAATACATTGAAAGTAACTGGATCAAACGTGAGTCAGCTTTACAAAAAGTAGTGTTTGTGATGAGAGATAGCAAAATGATTGTGGTCATCAGGATTACTATAAGGACTTGTCCGATAAAACCTCCAGCTCAAAATACTCTCTAGAGCCAAGGTGCATTAAATAAACATACAATGAATAAAGATACATCCACTAATGTCTCCTAACCCAGCTCTGACTGACATGCATGTGGCAGAGTGGTTCATGCATGTGGCAGAGTGGTTCATGCATGTGGCAGAGAGGTTCATGCATGTGGCAGAGAGGTTGTCATTTGTCAGAGGAGCCATCTTCATTTGCAATATTTTGTGGCTAATTGTAATTTCTCCATTGAAAACATATAATGGTCTTGCCTGCAGTTGCCTCCATTCCAGAATTGAGATCTTTCTGTTTATGAACTTTGAAATTAGCAAAACATTTACAAAACAAGATCTTACAACTTAATTATATATCCTACAGTATTTACCGACACTACATTTTTATGAACATTTTACCAGACCAGACAAGCCCCCAAATAATTCACATTTATTGAACTCAAAGGTAGGTCAAATAATTGTGCTTCAGAAAAACCCTTGAGTAAAATTGCACTGTTCACTTTTGTCTGTAGTGGCTTTAATGCAACCCTTGACACTGACACTTTTCACTATTAATGTCTGTTTGATAACACATCGCTCACTACATTATGACCTTGTCCAGTTCATTGAAGCCTCTCTGATCTTCTGACACCATTCTCTTTGATACTTGTTGAACCATATTGAGTTTGACCTCATGTCTTTATGTCTCTGGAACACTTGGACAGATGGACAGACAGGCCAACTGCTGTCTCCAACTGATTTCCATGTAATATTCAGGACGTGCTCTCCGGTCACATGACCACACAGACAAAAGACAGGCCTCCCGCAAAGATGATCGTCCTTTGTTTTGAGTTCATTAGAGACACGGGTTTTCATTGACGTGTGAATACGAGTCATTACAACCACAGAGTTAGACTTTATCTGCAGCTGCTCACCTGATCAAGTAAAACGATCAAGTAAAAATATATAGATTTCAATTGTGGCTAGTCACACTTCTGTTCTCACGAGCCACTGTGGCCAGTTGGATTTTATGTATACACTGTGTTTTAACTTAAGAGGGTTCTCCCGATGCTGTGTTCAGGTACACCCTTCTCTCTGGAAAAATACAACTCTACAAAATACAAAAACAATATGTAGCCTAGTTACAGGGCCACATGCAAAAAGACTGATTCAGTTCTGGCTAGAGAAAACACTGATTGGCTTACAAACAACAATACAAAAATAACAACAAATAAAGAACAACTAAAAAACTATTAAAAAAAACAACAAATAAAGAACAACTAAAAAACAAACAAAAAAACCTAAAAAACAACTAAAAACAACAACTAAAAAACAACTAAAAACAACAACTAAAAATAACAACTAAAAACAAGTAAACAGCAACTAAAAACAAGTAAACAACAGCTAGAAAAACAACTAAAAAACAACAGCAACAACTAAACAACTAAAAATAATAACTAAAAATCTAACTAACCAAGTTAAAGTTTTTCTAGCTGGATTTATGCCTGTAAATTGCAACTATGGGCTTGCGATATTCAAGGTTATTTTTAGTCTCAGGTGTATGTATATTCACCACTGCCTCTACATTTCATGTCCGGTTTCACTCGACTTGGGGAAGTTACAGAGACATGTATCTGTTGAATAGACCTTTTCTCTTCAAATCGTCTTTTTCCCACAATATTGGTTGCCACAAATGCCCCATGGCAGACCCCTCTCAAATACCCTCTTTATAGCAGCAACACTATGTGAAACCAATGCGAACCACCATTATCTCAAGAGTAAAGCAGGCTAATGTCGACAATGCACAGCCTGCTCCCAGTGAAGGCAGAACCATTTAACCATATCTGTGATAGAGGGGTGTGGATTAAAGCTGTACTCAACAAATGTGACCAAAGAATGGTACCTATTAGAAGAATATAATTGAAACTGGTTCTCAAAATGAACATCAAGTACCACCTAATACAACCTGTATCATTTTATTGGAGCTATAGATTGAAATATAGATTGAGATTGATGCTGAGAAATGCCAAAAAAGGAGAAGATGGGGACTAAAACAGCATTAAAGTCTAAACCATTGGAGCTAAATTGTGTCTAAACCAGACTACGTACCACCGGTGGTCCCTGTACCGCAGTTTGAAAACCACTGGTCTGAAAATATATTAAACTTGGCTTTACACGGCTCACAATAATAGCATTATCTACATTTGTATTATTGGACTGTTGCAGTTAGCTCACTCTTTCTGGTCTCCATTTCACCGTTAGTTAAGTTAGGTAGAGCTGTAATAATATTTATTCCGGTTTTGGACAGTCTTTATTTATTTATCTGACTCTGAAGACATTTTGTTTGTGAATAGTGTGTTGAATTTCACAGCATGTTCCGCTCAAACCCAGTGTCCCACAAATTGAGGCTGTGTCCCACATTTTGGCTCATTTTAATTATCTACAGTAAATTAATATATTCTATTGTTAGGTTTGGTTTGAGTTTTGAGTACGTGTGATTAATGCAAAAAAATACAATTACCTTTACATTATGCATTTGAGTATTTCTGCTTCAGATATTATATTAGTGTCATTTACATTTTGACTGTGGAGAGGATACCAAAAAAACCAGACCTGTATATTGCCATTGATTGGATGAAAATGACACCCATCACATCACCATGACGTACTGTGAGGATGAGGAGGGAGAAGAGGAACGGGAATGACATGACTTTTTTGGATGGACTCATATCACCCCACACAATTTGGCCTCTCAGATGTGATTCTTCACACTATATGTCCTTAAATCTATATAGTTAATGTCAGATTTACTCTGAGCATGCAACAAGCTGAAGCTGGTATGATACAATTATATTATATATATTATTATATATATACAATTAATTTATTAATAATGAATTTTGCTGCATTTGTCTCACATTGTCCTGCTTTGTCCCACTTAAACACACTTTACGTCCCACATTTGGTCCATTAATATCTAAACATATCTGGCTCCTGTTTGGTGTGTAACTGTATCCTTGTCCCCGGGGTCTTTGCCCTGAGCTGTGGCGCTGCATAGATTAGAATCTGTTAATTGAAGCCTCAACCGCCGGCTGCATTCATTCACAAATCTCTATTCAGACTGTGCTTAGGCTGAACCAGCAATCCACACTCCACTACTCACCTCCTCAACAAACCTAGGGCCCAAGGTGGTTTGGAGCGGGGCCCCTACTAAGGCACGAGCATGTGTGTGGGAGGGTTGTAGAGGAGCCTATTTAGCATCATGTGTTTGTGGAAAAAGAACCCTTTTTGAATAGAACTAGAAGGTATCTTGATATACCTTTATTTTGAAAATACATTTGACATATTGTAATTTTTTTGTAAATTAAGTGAAATTTCTTTAAACAGGTAACTGTATTTTTGTACTTTTTAATGAAGAGTAGTTTACTACAGGCTTTGATTTCTCATTCCAGCTCTGTTGAAGAAGGTGTCAATCTACATACAATGCAAGACTGTGTACATACATGTGCATACTGGGCCTGGGCTGACCAAATGTAATGTGTCAGTCTTTACACTCTAAAGTCCCAGATCGTATTTACATCAGCCCATTTGCACAGCACTGTTACCTTAATGATTAGCTTAGCTGATATATGCCCAGCTTGTCAGCACATTTATGAGATAGTACATTATGTGGATATGATTATTGTCCTCTGATCCATCGGTCCAATAAAGATCTAAACACATGGCAGGAGGTTTTGCAGTGATATCCATTGTATACTGTTTGCTGATTGCCAATGAAATCCTGTTAAATGTTGGGTGGAAAATGTATGTACAATGAGGTGTGTTTTGTGTTTTACCATGTGATTTGGACTGATGATGATTATTTATTGTAAATAATAACTATGGGTAAATATGGATGTGTATTGGTGAGGCATTGTCTACTGGTGTGTGTCACTGATGTGAAGTATTCAATAATATTGTATAAGTACAAAATATCAATCCCATTTTAACACATAGGTGTGGTTACCTGTTCATACAACCGGACTATTTCCACTTGGCCCGTGGTATAAACACCATGCACAGACATTATTAGTATTGATTATGTCCTGTGTTAATAACTAACTGGTTTCTTGTCAGTTCACTCTATCACAGCTCCACCCCCGCTGCAGCCTCCATCCTTTTGTCCCAGTTTCCCTCCAGAATTCCTGCTTGTCTCTCCGAGCTGTCCATCTGTCCACGTCCTCCTCCAGGACAGATGTTTACTCTGTCCAGGGGCCTGTCCTGGAGAGAGAGCCCTTGCAGCAGTGGAGAAGAGGGCTCGGGGCTTGGTGACCACAGTGGATTATAACCTTTAGCACTGGGTGGACTGTCAGAGGCAGAACACAGAGACAGAGGACAATGGCTGGATGGACTGGAGGAGGAGGGGATAGAGCCATACTGTCTCCATGCAGATGTTCTTTAAAGTTTAAAGGAGCTGTGAGTTGGATGCTGGCTGTAAATATCAAAGTTCAGGGTGGAACTATCGGTTACATTTAACACAGGCAGGTGGGCATCACCAGCTGGAGATTTCTCTGCATCACTACCTCAATAAATGCATTTCTGCATAATCAGTGTGGACTATAGAGAACTGTGTCCTGGCCCTGCCTTCTTTGTTCTGTGTGTGCAATGACACTATATATATTTTTGGTTATGCATGTCATCCCTAAACTGTGATCTATCATAAACCATTGATGTATTTACTGTGGCTTCAATACAAAATCACATGAGAATCCTATAGTTAAAAGTGACACAATGTTCCCCTGCTCCATCAAAGTGGGCTAATTACCCAATATCTAAAATACACAGTAGTATGAACATGTATGTTCTCTTGACCTAGAGCCTATTTCTCCTTTCAGAGCTACGCACCCCAAAGGCCCAGTCCATTATGCACAACTCTGCTGCTGATTTTACTGAGATTTTACTCTTGTCAAAATGAATGTTATGGACAATGATTATTTGTCATTTACGGCAGCAGTTAATTGTACTGTATTTATATATAACTCCAAACTTACTGGCCCTGGATTTATTTATGTATTTGATGTGGATGTATTGCTTTAGTGTGTTGTTTAATTTTCCACAGGGGGCCTTTAAGAAGGTTAGTATCACTCTCAGTCAAGATACAGCCTACTGTACTGTAAGCACAGGACACCAGGCATGTTTCTGTTGTGAATGTGCACTGTCCTGGTAAAATACAATAAAAGCTTTTTTGGGAGAACTTTTAGTCAAACTGTTCTCAAAAAGTGTGCAAAATCCTCAAGAACCATAAAGTGCCCATCCTCTCCGTAACCTGTAGTGCATTGTTGTGGCTGCATATCTGCATAAAGCCTTATCTAAACACTCTTATCTGAGACTGTGCTTCAGGAAACCACAAGCCCCATTAAAGAGGATCTGATAAACCACAGATACTAAACTAGAAAATTCACTACATTTCCAGCAGTGTGAAACGTCAGGGTCAAAAAAGTGGATCACACTAAGCTTGAATATAGTTTCAGTATATTGTTGGTTTGATTGCATAAGGAGGCATATGGTGGTGTTAAAAGTACTCAAATATGATCAGTAACTACATAATGACCATAAAACTCTCTCATAGTGAAAGTAAACTGTTGATATGGAAGTGAATATTTATCTTCCATGCATGTGTCATTATCATACAAACCATAAACGTTAGATACTGCATCTTTTATGGGGCAAACTTTGATCTGTGTGAGACAAGATAACTCATTAAGTAGGGAGCTCCAACTAAAAGATGCAGAAATGACCGGTCTATAGAAACTCTTTGATGGCAACGGTCCTATGAGGTTTGGTGTGGCTTAGAAGATGCCTTAATGACAGGAGGTAAATTGGTGCTAACAATCTTTGTCACCTCACGCCTGTCTCGGCTGTAGATGCGATGGGGACTGGGGTCTGGGGTCTGGGGTCTGGGTGCATACAGCTGTCAGTCCTGTGCTAATGACCCATTTGAACTTCCATCAATGTTAAAGCACTTTCATTTACAGATGAGTGAAATGCTAATGCTAACTGTCCAATCGGCTGTCACTGTATTTACACTGAGGTTGCATCAGGTTTACCCACAATGCACTGCATGAATTAGCGTATGAGTACAAAAACGGAATTAGTAATTTCTCAACGTTTTTTTACATAATAAAACCGAATGGTTGAGCCAAAATGTGGCGTGTTGGAAGGTTCAGTATAGTTTGAATTCTGATGTTGTTTCAGTGATCGGGTTATTCTCACAAACAGACCAGCTGAGAAGATCTGACTTTATATGTTCACTTGGAAAATGCACCTGGAGTGTTCGGTTTCTCTTCTGGTTCTTCATTCAAAATAAATGTAAACTCTGGGCCTTGTGGGTGGTCAAATTGATGGCACATGTGAGATAAGAACGCATTAGATTTATCCAAACTAATACAGAAACAAATAATTCATAAAAGGGCCCCTGGAACACACACAGGGCCACAATAATGCATTTAAATAACAACACAACAGTTCAAGTCATCATCAACAATCGGTCAAATTTAGGCTCAAAGTACAGTAGCTCAAGCTGAACATATAAACTGTATAATTAACCTTCTTGCAGAGAGTCATTTCTGGATGTATTAGTGATGAATGCATGCTTCTCATTATAGATGCAATGTCTTGTGTTCTTGTAGCATTAGCATTGCACGTTATGTTAAAGACGGGGGATTTCTGCAGGTTTGGTGGGATCAGAAAGGTGTGAGTGTGTGTGTGGGAGAACCTTTTGTCAGGAGTGGGGTGTGGAGTCTTGGGAGTGCGGCCCGGACCTATGCATCTCTGCAGGAGAGGGCATTAACATTCACGATGGACCTTAACAAAGACTGCATCTATACAGTCGGAGGTGGCTCACCCACTCCGATCTACAATGCTGAGAGACTGTCTAGTTTACATGTAAACTGCTGGTGAGAGCTGAATGCTTCATAAACTATGTACAAAACTCAGTTTAGCCTCTAGGCCAGGGGTCCCCAACCGTTAAGAGCTACTTTTCAAAATTGAACGTGGCAGAGATCTACTCATATTTACCCAATGCATAGTTTATTTTAACATATAGAAAATTAATTTCATTTTCTGTCTCTATAGATTTATAACATGTTGGTTACCATTGGTTACCACAGATTATGTTTACATTAAAACAACTGAAACTGTATACCAGGAGATCTAATTTGACTTATAACACTTTTGTATAATTTATGGAATCTTTGGTGAGCTACTTGAAAGCTGGTTGGGATCTACCGGTAAGCCCACAAGCTACTGGTTGGAGACCCCTGCTCTAGGCCTACCATATAGAGTAGACAGTATAAAAGGTTCAAGCTGCTTTTAGGATAATAATAATAATAAT
>JAVQKC010043125.1:0-38135 GCA_036025475.1 Philypnodon macrostomus
GCAATGTGGGTTAAGTGTCTTGCCCAGGGACACAACAACAGTGTGCGCTCGGACGGGGGCTCGAACCACCAACCCTCTGGTCGAGGGGCGAGCGCCTACCCCACTGCACCACTGCCGCCAAATTTTGACCAAATCATTTCTAGGATACACAGCCATTAATTTATATGGTTATTTGATTTTTCATATGGTTTACTTTAGGTTGTTCTAAAGCAGTTATCATTTCTGTCAACCCATCAACCCATAGGTAATAACACATATCACAATGCACTAAATACCATACAGTGTCTCATATATATTTTGTCTATAATAATAATAATACTTTCCATATGTGATAATCTGTTGCTTACATATGTAGTATATTTTTGACTCCTGAGACAACCTGTTATCACTCTTTCATGCTTGGTGTTGCTGAGTTAATACCGCAGTGTGTAATTGGTTGCAAATGTCAAAATGATTTTCATAATCTGAAGTGAAATTAATTCCACCTACCTCTTAGTGTTCAGTGCCACAATGTTTCCGTGATATAGAAGTCTCTTTTTTGCATCTTGTTTTAATTGAATAGAGATGAAAGACGGTTTACCTGGCATGATAATAAATATGGAGTAAAAGAGAGTTACAGCCCTGTGGTTTCTAAAGGAATTGACACATACTAATCATCCTCAACACCCAGAAGCCAAACCATGCTGTTTTTTATTTTATGCTATTTTGAGTCACAGCAATATGTATATTTTCTTCTGCCTTTGTTTTTTCTTAGTCAATTCTATTAATTCATTGTAATGTGAAACAGTGATTTGCATTTTATATATTTGTTGTGTTACATACAGTTTTGTTTGCAGGGAGACACATACAAAGACTATAGTTCTAGTCAATGTGATGTGTGATCTTGAACTGGATTTCTTACACAAATACCTAAAACGAACCACCCAGCTATTTTCATGCATTTCCTTTGAGGAGAAATGCCTCTAGAGAGATGACACGACTTTTTGCCAAGATGGAAGTTAATGTTCTGTGAATGTGGGAACATATATAAAAGTGTATAAGCTCAGCTCTATGTAATTTGGGATTGACATCACTGAATCACCAGCCAACCAACAGTCAATAGAGGCCGGGGCAGTAGAAAACAACTCCTGCCCAGTGCCCAACGTGGCTAGCGTTGGCAATGTGGTGTGAGGTAGGTAAGATGTCTAACTGTGTGTAAATAAATAAATAAATAAATCCACCCAATTTCTGAAGCAATCACCTGGAGGTATGAAAATAGTAGTAGGAACAGTGGCCATTCTCTACCAAAGGAAATGAGCTTGCTTGCTGTACATTTCATTGGCTCACTACTTAATTTTCTTTCCCAACTATGTGCCAAGGATGGACTGCAATGTCTATTTGTAGATTTAGAAAGGATATTACCTTCTAGCTACTTTCTCCAGGTTTGAAATACTTTAGGAGTAGCAATTTACACCGGGACTATTGGGACGATTCTGTTTTGAAATGTATGTATGTAAAGTGTGAACGCTGTTTTGATCTGACACGATATGCATTCTCAAGGTGGTAAAGCGCCTTGTCGTTGAGTGTGCTGTGAGTGCACATTGACACACTCTCCTTTTCTGTCAGTGGTAACGCTATAGTGCATGTGACCTGCATCAAGAATGAACATCCTTGGAAGATCACAGGACTTTATCTCTCATTTCCTTTGCGTTTCTCTTCAGTGATTCTTACCCAATTCTCTCCTCTGAGATCTCAATCAGTGTATTTTACTCTTCCCCTTGAAATTCTCTCCAGGTCTCCTTATCAGCTTCTTTCTCTAGAAAAAAAAATCACATTGATAATGAATGTGCTTCCCATTTCAACCATTTCACGTGCTCTTACTGAATTCTGTTTCTCACACATGCAGTTCTACCTCGGGCAAAAATATTCATGTGCAGGCATAAAGGCAGTATCTTGGACCTTTTGACATGTTTTATCTGCTAATGCTATGCATCATTATTCAGAAAGTGTCACCAAGGAGACCGATGCCAGATAGAAGATTTTTGTATGTGAGTTATTGTATAGTAAGTATAATCTGTGCGCATATATAAGGCCACTATGCTTGATATGCAATGGTTTCTTTCCCTGCTACAGCCCAGGACTCCTTTAGAGCCACGGCTGCCGGCGCTTTGGAAGGTTGCTGGCCCGATTCCCAGAGAGCCTGAAGGATAGGAACCTATTGATGGATGAAAAACTCCCACAGTGCTTTGCTTCCTGTGTGCACAAAGCCCACTGAGTCTGCAAACTCGGAGCCTACACACTGCTATGCGCATATACTGCCTCTATTTATCTGCCGGGACATTAACTGTCTCACACTCTAAAATAGCTCTCCTGTCCCAAACCAATACCTTTATATTTGTTTGCATTAGCTAAAGAATATAATTAATGTTAGCTTCTGCATCCAGTGATACTAGGACTATGTACTACATTATAATGAAAACAACTGTCAACTTTAGGTATACATTCAATAATTTACATGTTTATAAGGGAAAAAGCTCTGAGTGGTCTCTTTCATTGCCCCACCCTTTAGAGACATGTAATTTATGTAGGTGATCACAATAACCACCTCAGCAGCAGAGTTATTCTCATTCTCCTCCGTCCCATCACCACATCAACACCTCTTCTGAATGATACATGCTTGGTAGCAAATTAGTGCCGTTTTATGTTAATACACTGCTGTCCCCTAACATGTAGGGAAATCTCTTAGTGTCAAAATTTTAGTCCCAATCTGGTGCCCAAACTGATCAATGATAAAAAAAAGGCCTACATGTATGTTTAGTTAATTTATTTTTGTATAGCCTATTATTGTATGTCCAGTTCTGGGCACAATGCTGGTTTAGTCCAGGGTAAGGTACTGTTTTTAATTCTGGTCTCAACCCGGTCTCGGTGTCCCTTGGTCTCGACCCTTATATTACTTGGTCTTGTCTCGACTCCTCAAAATCTTGTTCTTGTCTCGGTCTCGGGTAGTACGGTCTTGACTACAACTCAATTTATAAAATCAATTTCTATAATTTGTATTTATTTGTATACATAATACTTCCACTCTAGCCCCACTCCAGCTTTCCGTTTTCCGATGTTCTAATATGCAAATCCATCCACCTTCACATTGTTGTAGAAAGCCAAGGGTGTTCAATAAGATGCATATTTACGTGTGGGAGGATTTATCTTATTACAATTAATACATACATGCATATTTTTCCATGCACGTGTGTAAAAATAAATAGGCGTTGGTGCCTTCCTCTAGTATTAGAGCCACCCTGGGTTCATAAATAGCTGGTGTGGGAGTGAGAATATGGCTGTGGGTTGAGTCGTGTATTTCTAGAGCAGATATTTCTGAATGATGGTGCTGTGTGAGGAGGTGACTGCTGCTGATTGCACATAGAACAGTGCTGCTGCCCTCACACTCGTGTTTACAACATTTTTGCTCAATTGTGTAGTATTTGAGAAAGCTCCCTGTCTTCACCCTGAATGTAGCTGGTCTAGTGGTAGGCCCAAGGTAAAGTAATACCATAGAGTACCGCTATGTACTACGTTGCATTATGTTAATATGGAAACTCAACCAAACAAACCATCAACATCTGATCAGCCTAACTATATCACGCCTCTTCCATCTTAACTGCACAACAAAACCATCCTCCATCCTCTCCTCCACCACCATCTCAGCAGCCGAACCATGTCACATACACGCTCCATCACCATCCAAGCAGCACAACCATCCCATCTCTTCCATAATTGCACATAGAACTGTGCTGCTGCCCTCACACTCGTGTTTACAAAATTCCGCCCCAGCTGTGTAGTATTTTAGAAAGCTGCTGGAGATAAAGCTGCTCTATCACAGTACTCTGTGGCCTTACATTACCATGGGAACAGCAAAGTGACTGATAGTATCCTGACCCCAAGAGTAACTGGCAATGTTGCACCAATTGTCGGCATATCTGACAGTTGGACCACATGAGACAAATGCCCGGGAGGTGAAATGTATGTCAGTAGGCCATATCCATAGTATACAGAGTTGTTTTGTTCTGCTTGCATGTAATTGTTGCATACAATAAATGAGTGAGCAGTGGACTTTTAATATCTATGGTTCATATTTAGAGCCCAAATAAAAATAGTGTTTCACAAATGTTTTCTATGCTCTTGTTTTTATATGTCCTCTCCAGTCATCAGCTCTTTAGCTTTTACTAAAAGAGCAGAGTGTAACGCCTTTGCATTGTATAACTGCAAAGTGTTGACGTAGAAGCTGTGCATGTGTGCCTCTGACTGACAGCCTGTCACAAATGTGTTTAGCCTGTCAGTTTATCTCCGAAAGGGACCCGGAATCCCATCAACACTTTGAAAGCCTAGCTCTAGTGGCTCTTCCCCACACCCCGGTGTGAGAAATGGAAAAATAACAGTGACATTAAAACTGTAATTTCCTTTCCATTACTGCTGTCATTCTCATGTAAACATGTTTGTGGAGGAGGACAGAAATGCTATCACAAAAATCCTAGGCTGTTAACTTTTGCCTGGAGTGTATTTGTTAGCAGGAAGTTTGACCACTTAGTGCATTTCCAGTGTTCTGTGGAAAGTGCCTAGTTGAATTGGAAGGGGCTTTCAGGCTCAAATTCTATGGAACAAATTTAGTCTCAAGGAAATGTGGCAGATGTCAGAATCAGTTCTTTTATGAGCTGAAAGCTTTACCCACATAAAAAAGATAATATTCACCCCTGTTTTTGCATCAATGTAATCTACTGGAGCAGATACAGATGGCAAAGCACTTTTTAAATACACCATGACATACATTCAAAGGGCTGCTTACTTTTGCAGTGCTTTGGGACAAACCTCAGGATGTAATGTATGATTTATAAAGGCACACTAAGAAAATTGTACCTTTGCAAGGATCTTTTATATAGACCATATTACAATGATTAAGGACTGCAAAATGTAACATTCAGCAAGTAAACACATTTTCAGTGCTTGACAAATGTTGCTGAGAAGAGTTTGTGTATGCAGTAATCCAACAATGGTCATTTTAAAGCTTCTTCCCTTGATACTGGTTGGGATTTCTTACAACAACAACATTTGTGGTCTGAGTAAACCTTGTCACTTTTTGGTAAAGCTAACAACAAAAAGGAAGCCATTGCGCTAGTCTGACAAAAAAAAGTTTGCGAAAACAGAGAAGCTGCTCTTCAACGGTTAGCTTTAGAGTGGCTAGTAATTGTTTGAAGAGTTTAACAAACACACATTTCTTTTGATGGACGTGACTGAAATCGAGTCATTCCATGGTGCAATATGGATCGGGTGGTGGGAGTTCCCTGCTTAGACTGCTGCCTCCGCGACCCGGTTTTGGACAAGCGGAAGAAAATGGATGGATGGATGTTATTTAGTCTTCTTCATCATGTCCTTCTTCTATACCACGTCCTTCCAGTGGTTGGCGCAGGCGAGCGCATCTGTGCTTGGACCGGCCAGGTCACCTCCAGTACACCGTGGGGCCAGACTGCATTCCATTAGGTGCTCCACAGTCTGGCGCACTCTACATATGCATATATCGGACGCCGCTAGCTTCCATCTCTTCATTGACTCCTTACACCACCCTTCTCCAACCCGCATGCGGTTAAGGGTTTTCCAGACTGCCCAGGGTTGGTCGTGTTTGGTAGCAAGGACGTTATTTAGTTAGATAATTGTACTTCCAGGGCACCATCCACCCTGACCATTACAATAAACAAAGTAAAAACTATTTGATTTGTGTGAAGTAAATGTAAATACAAAATACTGGTTACTGAAGCATGTCCGCCATGCTATGATGACTGCTTAGCTAATTAATGAGGAGAAAATACCATTGCAAGAACAATGTAACAACATGCCATTTGAGACATTCACTTTGTGATAAAAGTGCACCACTGTTATTCAAAAAACACGGAGAATGTCCTGACAAAGAGTGGTAGCAAAACAGTCAAGAAGTAGAACAGTACAATTGTGCTCTGGCTTTTGTTATAGATGTTCATAGCCAAATATATCACTATCTCCTAAAATATTCAACAAACAATGGTTTTGTTTTGTAACATTATGTGAGATAAATCTACAGTTAAATGTGCAGTTTGTACAATTATATTTATACAAGTGGAACAGAATATCATTTTAACCAAGCACTTTATCGCATAAACACAGTTTGCCTGGTAAAGGTTAATCGAATGAAGTCTGAAGTTGCCTTGATTCTTCAGCCTTTTTGCCTTGTTTGAGCTCGGGTTGTTTGGCTTGTTACCTGACACCGAATTTACACCAGAGCGTAACTGCATATGCACATACAGCGCATATGAAGCTTTCTGTTTTAATCAATGGGACACACCGGTCTTTAGTGATGCACGGGCCAGTTTTTTTCTTGACCCGACCCACGCGACCCATGTTAAAATTCAACCACCCCCAACCAACCAACCCGAATTTATGTGCTTTGATTTTCCAACCTGACACAACTTTTTTTTAACAATGTTATAACTGACACAAAAACGACTACAGACTGGCATCAGAATTTCCGTTATTAAGCCACAACAGCAATTATAACACAAACAGCACTACATTTTAGGTGTGCTGTGAAGAAAGTCCACAGTTCCGGGATTTAATCTGTTCATTCTGGCCTCGAGAACGCAACCTGCGGAACCAGCTCGGATACAGCATGGCTTTAGCCACCTTAGCCTACTGAGGATAATCACATCTGAGAACCTTACAGAACATTGTCACAAAAGTAAAATAATCAATTTATCTCAAATTAAAGATGATAATTTGGTGCACTTTGACGTTCAGCACCACGGACAGCGCCTTTAGCCTAGACGTCTCATCGCTGTACTTGGGCCTAGAAAGCACTATTCTAGAACTGATGAATGGTAGACTATTCAATCACCACATACTAGGCTACTACCAACTGTTTTCGGTTGAAGACCTCGACTGGCTCTGGAGTGAAGTCAAAGCTGCTGTGCGTCCACCATTTTCTGTTCCGTGCTTAACTCTTTTGTTTTTTATGTTTTAATGTTAAACTTTGTTCATCCTTGTGTTGTTGTTAAGTGCTATAGAAATAAACTGATTGACTGACAACCATCCTGCGTGTTTGCGTATGTACCGCATGTAGTCTGGATCCCCACACGACATTCGCGATGTGCTTTGAGCTTGTAGTCCCAAATGATGGTGTTGATGGTTTGATAGCGGTCACCCTCTGAGCAATTCAGACCCATTTTTGAAGAGGGACGGAAACTCCCCGATGGTGTTCAGAACCTCAACTTTTACACTGTAATGGACCAAACATAAGGACCAGGACAAAAGTGGTAAAATGACAAAAAAAAAATACTTTTTTAATATTGTCAAAAATTTTACCAAAGGCTCAACGTTAATCAAAAGATACCAAAATTTATAATGCTGGCTCAAACTGAGGTCAACTAAACAAGACCTAACAAAAAGAACCAAACTGACCTTCCCAGACAAAGAACAGAGGAGGGCTTAAATACATGTGGACTAACCTAAAATCAACACGAGAAGGAGGTATTACATTAACTTAAATTAACTTAAATTAACGAAATGCAAATTATGATAACTAACAGAAAATCCCAACATTGAATTACAAAGAAACTATTAACCCAGGTTTAACAAAAACAAAATAAAGAAAATAGCAATATCTAATGTCCACCCCCCTCAGTTCATTTCAAAGTAAGCCCTCCCAAGTGTTCAAAATGGCTCCCGCCCATGGCTTGGGTCCTTTGCACGGTATATTATATGTGGTGGTTCAGGTGTCCACAACATACACCCTCCATCCGCTGCTCTTGTTCCTTGTCTTCAAGCAGCTGTAGAATAGCTTTGTGTTGTTTTGTTTTGTTGTTATGAGTTTATCATGTCCACTTTGATTTCATTCTTACAAAACAGCATAGGGAAGGTTGAGAGTGTTGCTGGACGTTTTTTGGTGTTACTCATCCTTTGCACGTCTATATTTGATCTATCACCTGTCCCATGAAGTCCACTGCGTCCTTGTTGTCAAATTATTGATAATGTGTGCTGCACAGGGGATCCATGAATATATTTTTAGAGTGGCCTTTATGTTGGGACCCTGGTCTGTTACAAATACAACTCTTGACAGATGTCCAAGAGACAAGCCAATTCCAATAAGTTCCCTGCTGATTTGATCATGTATGTTTTTTTCTCATTAGCATCAAATTCTGAAGTAGAACTGACTCGGCTTAACAGTGTCCACTCCTCTGTAATCAGGAGACAGGTCTGCATCCACAGACCCATAAAGAGCCCCAATATTTATTAGCCCCTGTGCTACAGCATTGAATCCTTTGCCTGACACAATGGCAAATAAGTGCAGGTCAGCACAGCAAAAACGTTACAAAACTGTCCACAAGTTTTCAAACAGTGAATCAAGCTAAAATACTAAAAGTTAAAACCAAACTGGATTTTTGGTTGGCATCTTAATCAGAAGTGCTGTCTCCAAAATCCCAGCCTGACCTTGACTACTTATGTCTGTCTGAAACCTGGCTAACTCTTAACAATTCCCTGTGCCTTGATTAATGTACCAGGGTATAAAATCTACAGAAATGACAGATTGAGTGGAAGAGGGGGAGGTGTTATGATCTACATGAAGGAAAGCATTGACAGCACAGAAATTGCCCTCCCAGTAAATAGCCTGGAAGGTTGTTGCGCTATATGGATTTTTGACTCATTAGCAGATATTCTAGAATCAGTGCTGTGGCAAAGAGCTCATTCTTATGGGTGACTATAATTTGGACTGGTTGAATAAAATACGCAGGAAAAACATCACATCAAGTTTCACGTGACACAAATGATGAGCAGTCCTATTTTTTGTACCGGCTCTTCTCAAACCCTATTGGCTCTTATCTTCACAACTAAGCCGGGCCTCTTAACAAAAACCTATAACCTACAAACAGGCATGTCTGACCATAACCTCACTTTACACAGACCAAAGATGCTCTCAACAAAATAGGTACATATCTTTAATCAAACTGTTGTTAAATATACTATAACTCAGTCATGTAGGCCGAATACAAAAGTAAAGTTTACTCTGGGTAAATGAGACAATTTTGGCCCTTATGAGAAAAACAGATTCAGCACTTAAGACATCTCTTAAAACACACCTAAATAGAGATCGAATGATTTTTAAAAGCTTAACATGGTCATAAGGGAGCTTAGGAAAAGCAGATTTTTTTTATCTAGAAATCATCAAGGCTGCAAAAGGAAACATTAAACAATTGTAGAAAAACATTGACAAACTATCAGGAAGAGGACAAAGGAGGGACAAAAATATAACATTGAATCTGAATGACAATAATATCTGATAACCTCTCTTTTTGTAATTGTTTTAATCATTATTTTATTGAATCAGTACAAATGCGTAGCCAGAAATGACCTCAAACAAAGTCATCAGGTTTGTACAAGCAATCCAAATTTCTTCAATCTAGCAATAACACATGAGATGGAAGTACATGCAATCCTCACCTCACTGTCAAGCTCACGGTGTCAGGACATTCATGGACTAGATACCCTTTTCTTAAAAGCAAACAAAGATAACTTGAATACAGCTATTGTAATTCCAATCCATAAAACAGGAGAAAAGCAATATATAACTATAGACCAGATATAGATCAGTATTCTCCCGGTTGTGTCAAAGGCACTTGAAAAGATTGTAGCTAAACAACTTAGAAAACATCTTGAGGCTGAAGACCTACTACATCCCATGCCGTTTGGGTTCAGGACAGTTTGGTGCCTCCTCCTTGAAAACAGCAAAACCAATCCCAATAATGGAGGTGTAGGAGCAACCTTTGTAGACCTGCACAAGGCCTTTGACACAGTCAGTCATTCCAATCTTCTTTTTAAACGATCAAAATACAAACTGTCCGAGAATATCCTGACTTGGCTGAAGTCATATTTATCAGATCGTTCTCAGTGTGTTCACATTAATGATGCCACCTCTTCAACTGCTGCCATTAACATTGGTCTGCCTCAAGGGTCTAATTTAAGCCCTTTGCTCTTCTCTCTTTTTATAAATGACGTGCCATCAGTGAAACAACTAATTTATAAATAGACTCAGATGACACAGTCATTTATACATGGGAGAGAGATGCCTCCAAGCTCACTGAGGCCATGCGAGAAGTGGCAATGTGGCTACAAGAATCATGCCTAACCTTAAATGTAAAGAAAACGGCAAACATGTATTTCTGGAAAAAATATACAAAGTGTAATTATCTTATTGTCTCTGTTAACGGGGAACAGATTCTGTTAACTGAGTATACATATTTAGGTGACATTTAAGATCCCACACTCAAAAACCCACAAAAACATGTTAAACACATGTGTAAATGTGTATGCTTGAATTTTTAAATGTATTGGGAACTCATTGACCTTGGAGGCAGCTAAAACCTTTATTGTGATGATCATGTCTCGATTTTATAATTGTATAACATGTTTGCCCCAGGCCAATAAAACCCACTGTGAAGCCTTTATAGTCTATTCACAAACAGGCTCTAAAAATTCTGGACAGGAGTGCAAGGCAGCACCACCACTGTCATTTTCTTAAAAAGATTGTTAAACTTTGAAAATATACAAAGACTTGCTAGTGTTCGATTGGTGTACCAGAATCATACATAACACTGCACCTGCACCTCTTCAGAACTTTATCCAGCTAACATCTCAAGTGACAAATAGAGCTTGTCCTCCAGAGGACAATGTAGTGTCCCAAAACACAAAACAACATTTGCACAATCATCTTTTCCATATAAAGCAATCAAAGAATGGAATAATTCTCCAATTTAATTTAAAAAAATCAAACAAAATATGCTACTTTTACTTGTGAACTAAAAAAGTGGTTAGGGAGCAGTCAGACCTGTCAGCACTGGCATTAGGATGCTGTGTTTTATGCCCACCTTTGACCAGCATCAGTAGAATGTAGCTCTCTTCTCCTGTTCTTTTGCAATATATTATGCCCTGTGAATTTTCATGTGTACAGTAACGGCCTTTAATGGGCAAAGCTGAATGTGATAAATGTATGTAAATAGTAGGAAATGTGAAATGTGAAATGGACTGATACAAAGTGAAATGCAGTGGTGGTACGGATGGAAACTAGTTGTTTAGCTATAATCTGGTGCAGTGCATCTGTCTCTATGAGCTTAACGTATCTGTACATTGTCCCTTAAATAAAGATGAAAGTAAGTAAAGTTTCAGCAGATAGAGGTACTTTATTCTTCACAAATGTTGTTATTAAAGCCTGTCATTTATGGCGATTTAAGTTGGAGTTTTTACAGTGCCTTACAAGTGAGGCAAGCAACGTAGATCATATAGATAGATAGAACGTAGTTGTTCTAATCGAAAACTTCTCCCAAACAGTGCTTTTTTGGTTAGTTTTCTGACAATCTTTACCCAATGTAATTATCTCCTACATCTCCTAACATCTCTTAGTCTGCCTTTAATCCAAAATATTACAAATTATCCCACCTTAAATTCTCCCCAAAAAAGTTTTCTGCAGAGTTGACGGGACTAAAACTTAGAAATACACTCGGACTGTGAGTATCCAAAGAGAAACCAAGACCAGAGAAACGAGTGCTGTATGCTACACAAGTATCGTATATGCCTGCACATTTGGTCTTTGGAGTTGGACTTTGAAGAAGTGTGGTCTGAAGTGTGAGACCCTTTTAAGCCTGAGGACTGAAAAGTGTAAAAAGTGGTGACCCAGCCATGTTCTGGCATTCAGTTGTGGGAATTGTAGAATTTGCTGGTTGTTGCCAGTAATGTGCTGTTCTATGTTAATACAGACAAGGTGGTTGAATTGTCTTGCTGGCCATTGAGGACACACTACATGACTACATGAGTGGGCTACCTCCTGAAGGGCAGATCCCCATTCTTACTTTCATAATAGTAAAAATAAAACATTGCAAAACCACGTCCTATGAAAACTATATATAAAAATTCAAGTGCATACAATGGTTGCCTGTCGTTAGATTATATTATAGTTATCATCAGCTGTGAGCAGAGTGCAGCAAGCTGAATGATCAACTGTTAGCCACAACTGCTACTGCATTGATTATACTGCCAGAGCCTCCATCCGTCTCATCGACTCGCTCACTCATCCACCTCCTACGTTGCACAAAATAATTCTTTCTCCGGATATGCTTGCATTTTCCCCCTTGGTCACCTAGAAATCCATTCACAGATGTTTTTGTTGCAGAAGTGCTTATACTGCTTCTCCATTTACGTACTGATGCATTTTCACAAATGCTTGCAGAAGGGCACTTGAGTGAAACAGGAAAGAAGATAAAAAATATACATTGTAAGCTTAGACAAGAAGGCAGTATACAAATTCAACAGGTTTTCAAAAGACATTCATCCACTCTGTTGGACAGCCCTCGTTTCACACAGATTCTGCTCTTGTGGAGAAATTGACCTGCACTCATTGATTTGTCTCCTGTTGTAGCAGTTGTCTAGTGCTAGAAGGAAGGAAGGGGGTGGTTGTTCAGCGACAGGATGACAAGGGCCCGTGTCAGCCTGCTCTTGGTAATTGGTCCATTTCTATTTAGGCTCTGCATGGAGAGACGAGGCACGTTTGAGTCACAAAAGGTGGATTAAAAGGTATACCCCTTATTTGGTTGGCACAATGTGACATATCTTTTTCTATGGCTCTGGCTTCAGCCAGAAGTTTGACAATGATATAATTTTTTGGATACATGTGATTTGCTATGTTGAATGTTAACGATAATGATATGACATGCAACATCTGAATGGCCACGTTGACAAATCCAAGTAAATTGAGTTTGACAATTGCAAGGTTCTGGGCATTCAACAGTTAAATCATTGACACTTATTTTTTAAGAGTACTTCATTATTCTGATGGTGTAAGGTGGCAGGAGCAGCCCCTGTTTCGGGTCACATAGCATAATCTGTTCTGTATAATGAACATTGTTTGTTTGAGTTAGCATATTTATGAAGATATCTATGCAAATATGAGAGATGTTTTGTTTTGAAGAAAAAGGGGAAAAGAAAAGTGATTTGTAGATCAAGATCTGTAGCATGCCCTGCTACTACCTCCTCTGATATATATATATATATATATATACACACAAATACAAGCTCATCTGTGAATGTATGTGCTCTGCTAAACCTCAATGCATGTGCATTACATTACGAGAGGGTTGGGGCAAAACAGATAATGCAATTAATTTGCGTTAATTATTAACATACTTTATTGATTGCTACTTTCTACTACTCTTATCATTCCTAATGCACCATAACAAAACTTGGCCTGTACAATTGGAAAGTACTCAGCTTCATCAATCATCTGCTTTTTGTATATATATATATATATATATATATGTATATGTATATAGATGCCCTTCCTGACACATCACTCCATTTATCCAGGCCTAGAACCTGTGCTAAAAGGGGAAAACAATGGCTTGTGAGCTTTTATGGCTAAATTATTCTAATCTATTACAGTTTAGAGAACAGCATTTTCTATTCTTTCCCTGTTGGCTTTTATCTGGCACCAAAGCACAAACCTCAAATGAAAAAACTCTGCAGTCAGTGACAGAGTCTCTGCTTTACAATGCCGTTGTATCTAACGTAGCTTGTTTGTGCTTGGCAGCTACATTCTGCTGTGGCGTTGTTTTCAAAGGCTGCAGTGATTGCTACCTGTGAGTAGGTGTTCACACAGAGCACTGTGACACAGTTTGACATATCCATATTTCTATTCTGTGTGATGGCAGGAACCCGCAGAAGCCGCTCAAATGTGTTTCAACCCGGGAATCTCATTAGGTTCAGTGCTGCAACATCTGCATGGAGCACAGCTGCACACTCCATCGCAGCTGGTCACATTTACATGTTCTCAAACTAAAGACACTTCCTGGAACATATGCTGACAAATATATGCATGTACTACACATGCTTATAGCCTCAATGTGTTTTGTATTTGACACTGCTTAAAAAACATAACAGTGCTTTAGATTTACTATTCATTTAACAAGTCAAATTCATTTAGCACCTTTCCAGGCACCCATAGGACTTTATATATCCATTATTTATTCACTCCACAGTCACAATATGGCAGCCATATTGCAGCAACAGCACCACCAAACACACCACAGCAATGATAATCACATTGCATTTATTCATTCATTCTGCTCATCCTAAACCAACTAAGTAAAGAATGGCTGAAGCCTAGCAGAGCCGTTTGGGTGGGGGGCATCTTAGACAAACAGGGCTTTGGTTCAATAAACAATTCAATATGTGCTTTTCATTCTCACAATGTAGTTAAATAAACAACTATATTACTGTCAGAATTATTTATTTATGGAATTCAGAGGGATTCCTTACACACCAACCCACCCTATAAACTATAAAACATCTCCCTCAATCTGCAGACCAACTGGCCAATGTCCAGTGTGTAAGGCCCATAGCTGCTGGGATTAGCTCCAGCCACCCATGATTTCTACACTGAAAAAAAATACATGTTGAATTAAAAAAAAATGTCATCACACGACACGAGTTAATTATTTATTTGAAAAGTTTTTTGTAAAGTTTAATCAAATACAATTTTATTAATCAGGTTAACTTTATTATAATTTGTAATGTTTGTTTATAAATAATGATTAAAACCAACTACATCTATGTTGAAATAACTTTATTATTATTAGTGACAATTATTCATTATTTAATTACATTTTTATAGTACACCTATTTCCATGCCAGACAACATATTGTAGAACAGCAATGCGCGTAGAAGAAAATGAACAGGAGCAACTATTTCACCCAGTCTGTCTAAATTTGCCATTATGCAGATCAAGTCACACTCTTGGAGGAAATACAGAGGTTTATGAAATAAAACATTCACTTATTGATAGTGCTAAAAAACAAACAAAAATGAGACAAACAATAGTGGAACCTACATTACCACTTGACCTGCAATCCTGGTAAGTTGTTTTTACTGTTTCATTTAGTTTATTTGCCAGGTTGAGCACTTTGGGTGAGAGATTTCCTCTCTCCAAGCACATGAGTACTTTTAGAGCAAATTCATAGTAATATTTCAGCTGTTTTGGATTTGCAAGATCAAGAGCGTAAATTACCCCTAGCATCAAGGTACATGCTTGAGCTTCTGATGAAATGTCATTCAGGATGATGAGTCCTTCGACATGAAGTCCAATGTCTGTTCCCTTCACCCTCCCTCAGAATGGCATAAATAACCATTTGATAGGTTCGAAGCTCTGGCCTTCATAATCCTGCAAGAAGATATTGCCAATCAACAGTATGGAGGACTCTGAACCACGCCAAAAAACTATGTTCTTTTTAAAATGTAAATTGCCAAACCTATAGGTAAATGAATTTTAGGGCTTAATTAAACCCTTTTGTACCAAACTTTAAGCTTTTTAAAAGTTGTGAATAGTTTAATAGATTTGCAACAAGCTCCTTTTTTGCACATTAGTTTATTTGGTTTCACATCTGAGTCAGTCTCATGCAATCTACACTAACAATTATTTGAATAAAGTAACCTGTTTATAGTTTTCCTGTGAACTGTGAGTGACAGGAGACATTAGTGAATGCTGTGGTTAGATCTGAATTATCGTACATTTGCCTATTTTTAGAATTATTGATTGTACATCGTGCAGGGTTTCAAATTATCATACAAATACTAGAATTATTGTACACCTGGCAACACTAATGAAAAGTGTCATGTTCAGCCACAACGGTGGAGGTCACGTTGGATTATCTAGTTGGATTACACCGTCTTGTGTAAAAAGGTCGTGTGGGATTCCTTTAAATGACAATAAAAATAAATCCTGCTTTAGAAACATTAGGCAAATGAAATAAACATATCTGGAATTTTAACTTGCACAGGCTTCTATACCATCCCTGATATCTTGTAAAGGCCACATAATGCTGCATTACCTTTGTTTTTTGAAAGATAATGTTGGGGAAAACTAAAGAATGGTGGTTGGATGTCCTGTAGTTTGAGAATACTTGGGTTTTGTTTCTCCTTGCTGGTTCAACAGTTAAAACTTAAAAGACTTGATATTGCAATCAATTTTTCAATCAATTTCACTTGTATGATGTGATAAAAGAGTTAACTAGAGCTAGCAAGACATCTCTAGCAGCAGTAATTGAATTATTTAACGGTGCACTGCTTGTGCCATATTTAATACGAATCATAGCTAGTTCAGATAGATTTCTTGGGCTCTAGTTGTCGTTAGAAGTGGTAAATGATTTAGAATAGAGGTAAGAACAAGACTTACAGAATACTAATACTATAAAAAAAAAAATCTATTTTCTTCCCATCACCTTTTAGAGCCTCGTGGGGAACAATCCAGATTTACATGTATTTAATATTTACTGTGCAATAGTTCATTTATGTGCAATGTGGAGATGGTTTCATTGTATAGCTAAATGTGTATGTTAGTACAAATGTTTAGTTATGAGAATGACTGTGAATGATATAGTGAAATCGATTATAGTTCCATAGCTGGTAAAATGATTATGACATCATTTGTTTTAATCTTAAGTATGGCGCTCCCTTAGAGATAGGGTGAGGAGCTCAGTCACTCGGGAGAGGCTCGGAGTAGAGCCGCTGCTTCTTCACATCGAGAGGAGTCAGCTGAGGTGGCTCGGGCATCTGTTTCGAATGCCCCCTGGACGCCTCCCCCGGGAGGTGTTTCAGGCAGGTCCCACCGGAAGGAGGCCCCGGGGAAGACCCAGGACACGCTGGAGGGACTATGTCTCTTGGCTGGCCTGGGAACGCCTTGGGACCTGGAGGAAGTGTCTGGGGAGAGGGAAGTCTGGGCGTCCCTACTTAGACTGCTGCCTCTGCGACCCGGCCCCGGATAAGCGGAAGAAGATGGATGATTTTACACCGGATGACCTCCCTGACTCAGCCCCTCTCCAGTCATCCATTGTGTCCTCTTGTGGCTGGGTTGTGATGTAAATGTGATAACGTTGCTCTTCATCTAGACATAATGTATTAAAACGTTATTAAATATTCCGGCGATCACATCTGATTGGCTCGGGATGCTGTTTTTTAGCCTCAAAGTGTCAAACAAATTGACTACATTATATTATACAGGCATAATCTTTACATTTCAGATGTAGTTAGTCAATATTCTGCCAGTCCCATGCTCTACAGGGAGACACACTAATAATAATTCTTGAGTGAATTAATAGATACTGGGCTGGCATTATAATTAAAATATTTTTTGGACAGACCCTGCTGAGATGTGGCTTCCTGGTATCCACACTGATCAATGGTCCATATTTAAAGTCATTATTAATGCTGCAAATATAGTGGTGGACTGAGCCAACAAAAGCAGAACAGCAGACATTCATAACGTTGTAGCTGTGGGAATGACCCTGCTGTCCTGGTCTGGTCACTATCTGTTACCTAATGCGTAAAAATGTCTCAATGCAAGAAAGTATGATATAGTAAAACATATAATATCAATAATTTAATCAAGCCAAGATCACAATTTTGATTTGATCACAATTTTAGTTGATTTTGTACATTGAAGAGGACTGCTATCACTGTTTTTACTACAAATTCAATGTATATCCAATCCAGTATTATTATATGTTATAGTATTTTTTTAATTAATGTGAGAATTGGCATTGTTACAGTAAACATGATGGTGAAGAGCGGAGCATAAATGAATGCACTCTATCC
Organism: Philypnodon macrostomus; assembly: GCA_036025475.1. NCBI lineage: Eukaryota > Metazoa > Chordata > Actinopteri > Gobiiformes > Eleotridae > Philypnodon > Philypnodon macrostomus. The sequence goes on from JAVQKC010043125.1 coordinate 17,687, forward strand.
CAGATTAGCAGATTGTTATAACTTTATATCATGATATACAATCCTTGATCACCATATTGCCAACCCCTAGTATGATAGTTATGCTCCTGTTACTGCAGATTCTCCTCGTCTTCTTTTTACACGATCAAAAGACACATGAGGATGAATTACGGCACTAGATTGCCGTTTAGTAAAAGTGAATGGCTGCCTCTGTGTGTCTAGCCCCGCAGATATATTTCACCATTGTCCAGTTTGTACCTTGCCTTAGGCCCATAGTTGCTGGAACAGGCTCAACCGCTCCCAATCGGAAAAATATAAAGCTATACCCAGTACAGCCAGCAGACATATTTAACATACACAACATTTATTTGTCACGGACACAACAGAATACACATTATGAAGCCATGTACCTGATTACTGACCTCCTCCGTCACACTGAGCATGCTCAGAACAGTGTGGCAGCTGCACATGCACAGACAGGACTTCTGCAGACAATAACTCACACACAAGGGTCAAATGCTCTTTGGTTAAACAGTGCAAAAATGACAGACAGAATGTAACATAATTTCCATAAATGCATAGTAGCATCTGAGCCCTTCAGAAGGAAAATCCTGATATGTGTAGACATACAAATATGAGACTAAATCTGTGTTATCTCATTATACAGTGTAAATGCTTTATTCAGAAAAGAAATTTGAAAAATATACTCTGAGAATAACATCAGTATAATCTAATCTTCATATCTGGATTTTCCCTTTGGACTTACAAAAACAGAAATATTGAGAAATGTTCAAATAAACGTAAACACAATTTTTCACAAAGATGGAACATGTTACCTTTACATGAAACAGTATAGAGAGGGTTTCAGATGCTTCCAACAGATCATTTCAAGTTATAATAGAAACACCAATACCAAGATCATGTTAGCTGTTTCAAACTTTAGATTTAAAAATGTTTTAGAGGAGAAATTAAATGTTTGTGGAATGTATACGCCCCAGTCCTGTTAATATGTGATCTACAAACACCAGCGTATGAAAACTGCTGGCCTTGTATCAAAATGAAGTTTGGTCCACTTATTATTTATGACATTTGAGAATGCAGTCTATGGTCTGGTTCTAAAGTGGTATGGCACAGTCACACATGACACCAGCAGAAGTATATAGAAGGCTTCATTTAGTTTAACCATTCATTAATATTCATTCGGTCAAATCCCCTATTTCTGTCAGGGGTGCCCAAATCTTTGACCCCTCAGGGGGCCAAAATAAAAATGTATTACTGGTCCGCGGGCCAAATGCAGCAATATTTGGCATTTAATCAGATAAAATGTCAACGCTTCGAGAATAAAACTCCTTTTGTTGATCACAATTATTTAACATATGACTCTTAAGTGCAATAATATGTAATATAATAATATGTCCTCTCCTCAAAAGATTTTAATCCAAGTAATATGTATGTAATATAAGATTGTTGTCTAAATATAATTAAAACTGAATAAAATAGTTTTTGACCCTATCCATTATTTTTTTTTTCATATTTTACCAATCCATTTAAATCTGATCAGTGAATGTAGCCAACCATTGGGCAAACTCTGAGGTGAACGGGGAATCTGGACATTCAGCCTCTGTCATTGATAATTGGATTTAGTATTCACAAATTCTGGGACATCCTGGCGGGCCAAATCAAACGGCTTGACGGGCCAACTTTGGCTCCCGAGCCCCACTTTGGGCACCCCTGCTCTAGATAGTCTATATTACTTTAGAACGGCTCCCTAATCACAAGCTATAATCTTACTGTCTTACTATTTTCATATACAACTCATTTCTGTATACTATTTTGACAGATATACAAGGTCCATAGAAGTGATATGTAAGACATTAAAGGGTCATCAGCATTAACGTTACTGAGACAGCTTGAGAGCCAATGTGATGAATCAGTAATTGTGTTTTACTTGGCAAAAAAACAAATAAACAGTTTTGTAGGAGGATCTCAATGGAGCGGAGGAAAAATGTGACTTCCCATAAGTATGATTCTCTGCAACATATGGGCCTCAATAAGGTCAGCACTCATTAGGTCACAGGAAACAACAGGACATGTGTTTCTCTGTCCCCTGTCCTGACACTGAAGCGGGACACTGCGGAATGGCTTGGGACGGTTAGCAGCCAAAAACACTGTAGTTATGGTTGATTAGGAGCAATGATTATAGACCACTGACATAAAGAAGTGAACGAATGCTGACTATATGATTTCCTGTTTAATGCAAGTTTTGTGGCAGGGGGATGCACAGGGTCCCATTCCCCTGAGCAAGAGTCAGCAATACCAGTTCACCTCAGCTATTTCTACAACAGAGAAGACACAGTGTTTTTAGTGGAAGTCTCGTGGTATAATTATGCAATATACAGTAGCAGATGACAGACTAAAAGCTTTTGTAACATTTTAAACACTCATTATTTGGGTATGTTTGATGCTGTGTAGGCAGAGAATGTCATCACTGCTGACTCTAAAACTGAAAATATTGATTTGATTTGATTGATCTGGAGCCCAAAGCAGAGACTCGGGAGGCTCAGTTTGAACAGTTTTAGACAATAGCATGCTGGCTGTGGAGAATGGGGCTGATTTAGCTGCTGGCTGCATTTGTCCAGAGACAACAAAGAAAACACAAGAGAGCCTGGGCACAGGGACAAGAAGATAAATCTAAAAAAAAGACAAAGATTGAGCAGATTGAGTGTAGTTATCTGTCAGAGTGATGAGTGGAAGCCAGCTCTTAAACTGCACACACACACAGACACACAGCACAGGGACTGGACCACAGGACTCATGCATCGGGCCCAGAGTACAGCACTAACAGTAACAACAGTAACCCACGGTCCACAGTAACAAAGAGGAAGACCGTGGCAGGAATGGCTCGACTGGGCTGTACCAAGCTGTGGATAGAGCCAAAAGAATAAAGAATATGAAAAAACTTTTGAATATTAGATTTGAGATTGTGTGAAGAGTACAATTACCTATAGGCATGTCTGTAATGATACATTCTCATCAACCCAACAGAGCCTGGCCTTCACTGAACATTGGTTTATTAAATACACTTCACACAGATAATTCAGCACATTTAAAAACAACATGAAAAACGTCATAAAATTAATTATTAACAATATTAACAGTCCTCAAAAATATTTGCCATTAATAATTCTATTCTCTGCACTATTATTATGCTGATTGTTCTTAGTCTGTGACTGGTCTGGTCCTTCTCATGGTCCCTATAGTTCCAGCTCAGTTGAGCCTGACTTTGTTTGTGTGAACCAGGCTCACTTCCTGAGGATGGTCATCTGCAGACACTCCTCTTTCAGAGCCACCAGTTCAGTCTTGTAGCTGTTGGCCTTGTCTCCATCAGCATACACACAAGGCTGTTTTTTGGTGGACAGTGGTGTCTCCATGGTAACAGAGCCGGCATTGAGCATGTCGCCGTGTGACGGTGAGGAGGCGGATCCTCTGTGGAAGGCGACAGACAGGATGGTAGAAAGAGCTCGTCCCACGTCATTCCGAGCCCCTTCATTAACAAAACAGTAAAGGATGGGGTCTGCCACACAGTTAAGACTGGTGAGAGCCAGAGACACATGATATGCAGCAAACAGGCTCTCCTCAGAGCTACAGTCACAGGGCTTCCTCAAGAACATGACACTACGCACCAGCAGCAGCACATGGTATGGCCCAAAGCACAAGAGTACTATCAGAATAAGGCTCAGAGCCAGCCTCTGGATCTTAGCCTTTTCCTGACGCTCTGTAGACACATTACAACGCACCGCCACCAGAATACCACGATACGCCACCAACATGGCAGTCCATGGGGCCAGAAAGCCCAGAAATGTCCTGTAGAGGTTCATGCCTGCCACCCAGTCCTGCATGGGGTACTTCTCGAAGCAGAAGGTGTGGTTGAAGCGGTCTTGGAAGAGCTCATCATGGAACAAAGGAGCAGAGTTGGCCACAATCTCAATGATCCACACCACAGCGCTGACCAGTACAGCTGTAAGAACAACACACGTCTGAGTATACATAAACATGACAGCTCTGTTAGGCTCTGTGTCATACACACCTGTCTTGATGCGGCGCACCTTGGCGAAGCGCAGCGGGTAGGCCACAGCCAGGAAGCGGTCCAGAGAGATGCAGCAGAGGAAGGCGATGCTGACGTAGATGTTGGTGTAGAAGATGAAGCCAAACAGTTTACAGCTCTCCTGTCCATGGATCCAGTCGTCGTGCTGCAGGAAGTAGTCGATCCACAGAGGCAGTGTGCTGATGTACAGCAGGTCAGCTACAGACAGGTTTATCAAATACACACCCAGCTCATTCCTCTGACGCACCTGTCACAGAGGGGCCACAGACGTATTTAGTGTGGAGCAAAGCAAGTAAGGTTAGATAGCCATGGTTACATTGAGGATATGACTACAAAAAATAATGGAATTACTACAAAATGATCACAAACATGTGTGTTGTATGTTTGGACTCTGCACTCACCTGCATGTACGCGGCCCATAGTGCCATACAGTTAGTGGGTAAACCGAGCACAATGACAACGATGTACAGGGTGGGCTGGAAGTACTGGTCCACTTTACTGTCCACATCACAGAAGGAGATGTTGCACATGGCCCTTTGTGAGAGGGGCCCACATGCCCCCGGGGGTCCCCAACGGGCCCCTCAGTCCGTCTGAAGTCTCACCAAAGCCTCAACAGTGGCACGTCCACTTTTAGTACTGGAGTCATAGTCTGTTTTAGGTCCTCTGGGTCCTTGGCCTGGGGCCACACAACGGCTGTGATGACTGCTCAGAAAATAAATGTTGTGGTCTTAGTGCTGAACATGAAGTCATCAGGCTGCAGCAGGTCCTGCAGAGCACACAGACAGGCCCTCAGTTATGAATGATGTTAAACATACACAAAGTCTATATGTACTGTATCAGGGGAGTTCTGATGACTTCTAGATGACGTTAGTAAAGAAGCAGATGGTTTCATCTCTTATTGTCCTGACAATAAGCTTAGGTAAATGTCCAGAACACACAACTAACATTTTTCTCCTCAGCAGTTAAAAAAATGCCTTAGCCAAGAGTGAGGCATCTGATCCAAAACTGCACAGGTAATACAGAGGTATGTGGTGCTTTTGGAGCACAAAGAAAAGGCTGTGGGCAGCAGACTCTGAAATGTGAGACAAATGAATTATACAATCTGCTGTGTTATGAGTCCTACACACTCCCATGGACGTCTTTAGGACTATTTAAAAATGGAGACCAAACTAAAGATGCTAAAGTGTGGCGGAAAAGCATAAAACAGAGAGAGACAGGAGCACCAAACATCACCGAAGACTGTTCTGTCAAAAAGATTTCATATGTTTCTCATTTCATGTACAAAGATTATTTTGCTGACATTGTATTTGTACGGAGGGAGTTAGACACTGTAGGCCTCTGAGCTGGTCTGCAGCCAAGGTTCACAGCTGGACAGAGCTTCAAGAGACTTCCTGGAATGAAGAATGTGTGTTCAGGTGTGTGCGAGGCCTAATGAGTGACCTGTGGGGGGGGTCAGGTTACCGGCTGTACACAGACTCTTGCCTAACACTCTCCACAGAGGAACACACCTATAGAATATATTCACACGCACCATATTCTGATAAAGAGACGTTCTGTGAAAACGCTACTGTCAGATTCTGATATGACACAGCTGGTGTGAGATTGAATTTCAAATGATAAAGCTCAATTTGTTTTTGTTAAGGTTTCAGGAAACGTCTTTCATGGTACACTGGTTTCACTAAAATACACAATAGGCTAATCCTCCAGGGTCTAGGTCCAGTCTCCCCCTGTTCTTCTACCATAGACTATATCAAAATAAAGCAGATTTGAAACTTGACACCCATGACACAAAGTATCGTCAGAGCACAACTCAGAAGATAATAGCAGAAAATAGATGCAGATTTTTGGTGGTGTTCAGTTGCTGAATGTCCGACTAATCATTGTGTCCTGTTATATTTGATTTTATTTATTTAAATTGAAACAATGCATATTAGCCTAATTGTCATGAGCACATGAGACAGGAAACACAAAATACATACCAGACATGTTCAAATTAGCAGTGGTCAATAAACAGCTATGTTTAATATATTTTCTTTCAGATTTTAAGCAATGTTCTCCACATAAGAGAAAAACAATCATGCCAACAATGGGCCGTGGGCGGGGCCCGGGGCCACAGGTTCAACAGTCAACGGAATAGTGTGTATTTATCATGTGCTCTTTGGCCAACCTTCCTGTTGACAGTCAAACAGTGGAAGCAGGAAGATGCTAATGCTGCTCCGTCAAACATGTCAACAGTAGCTCAGTAGGCCAGAGCCTCTCAGCACGCATGCATATACCCATACACATAATGCAATAATCACAACACAGAGAAAGGAAAGTATACTACAATGGCTGAGCAATATGGTCAAGAACTATTTCGATTTGATCCCCGTTTTAGTTTTTCTGTTGTACACAGAAGACTACTGCTTCATACAAACTTTTAAATACAAATCAAATACATCATATTTTTTATATTTTTGTGATGAGCAGAGCATAAATGATTGCACTGTATCATGAGTGAACGATCTTCTCAGCAGATCACAATTACATTTTTTATCGCCACCCAAAGGAAAATCTATACATATTTTTAATGGTTTTAACTATGACTATACATTTTTGAAATAGTAAAGAAAAGAAAATCACCTCATCATCTTTGACCAGCAATGTTAATGTACACGCACATCCACACCCATGACATAACACAGGGAAAAGTATACTCTGAGAGGACACAGCCCACAGTCGTGGATTTTCATTGTTAGGTAATGTGGTAATGTGTACTGTGTGTAAGATGAACCCACTGCTCACAGCCCACAGGTCTGCTCTGGTTCTGGGCGAGGCCTTGTATAGTGTCTCATGAAGTTGACATTATAAAACAATAGAAATTACATAAATGGAACATGAGTTGTGTTAAAGCTGCAGTACCTGATATTTTGATTTTGTATTTGAGGCAAAATGGTCATCTGAGACCCTCTGTGGGCTGTGTTATAAAGGTTTTTGTGTGTTTTCAACCAATCCCATGCATCCACAGGACAGGAGCACTCTGATTGGTTGATACATCCTTTATTTATAAGAACTAGAATCTATCAGGAATAATGTGAGGGAGCTGATGTTTTATTTCAAAATTCACAGCTTAAGAAACAACTAAACTAAACAAATAAAGATACAATCAGACTGCTGCTTCATATTCTGATACTTCCTGGTTTATGTGAGACCGTGACAGAGAGTTGAGAAGGAGAGGAAGGGGAAAGGGTAGAGTTTTTTTTTATTTTCTTGCACAAAATCAGGTACTGCAACTTGAAGTGAGATCAGACAGTGCTAAAAGCAGAGATATATGGTTTAGAGACCGTGGACTGAGGGAACAGACAAGACAAAGATAAATAAGAATGAGTATTCCAGAGGGAAAGTTTATGCTATATATGGGTATGAGGATACTGAGGTTAGCTGCCAGGCAGGAGACCCAGAGGAAGACCAGAGAGCAGTCATGATGAAGCTTGTGAGAGAGACAGTGATGCAAAGGATAGGATTAGATGAGACCGTGTATAAATATGGATCTAATAGGTGCTTTGAAAAGCGCAATTCAAAATCAAAGCCATAGCAGCCGTACAAGATTGGGGAGCTAGAGTCAATCCTTCCTTTCGTGATAAAGACTTGACTGAACAGTTCAGATAAAGTCATTCTCACATCTACATACATCCTCAGTGCCACTTGAATCATGTTTTTTTTTTTGTTTCTGGATGACTGTGAAGAGCACACTCACACTGTCCTCCGGAGGTCACCACATTGGGACCCTCCATCTGTTTTCCCATCACATGACTGATGAGGCTCAGATGATCTCTGGAACTTACAGCCCTGACTGATGTCTTCTGCTTTGTTTACTGTCCTCTCCCTTACCCTGTCACTGCCGCCAGATGGTCAGTACACCCTCGACTTAAAGGTCCTAAATTATGTCACTTACCATATTAAAAATAATAATATTCATAATGAATAGTACTTATATAGTTCTTTTCTGGACACCCAAAGATGCTTTACAATTGCATTATTCAATTTCTCAATACTCTAGTGGTGGTAAACTACTTATGTAGCCACAGCTGCCCTGGGGCATGAAGTGTGGCTGCCAGTTAGCGCCTACCGCCCCACCAAACACCAATCACACAACCACATTCATTCATTCATAGGCAATGTGGGTAAGTGTCTTGCCCCTAAATGTTTTAATGTTGTTTCTACTGCAAACGCATACCCAAAGGAATGTAACAAACCACTCTTCTCTAGGAAGTACTCAAGTCTGCTCCTGCACTGCTCCTATGTGTACCCAGAGAAGCATTGTTGATACCACAATTTAACAACTTATTTGTTCGTAGATGTGTGTTCAGTTGTGAATTGACAAGGCTTTGTTTAAATCCACAGAAGAAGTATTTTTTTTCTTTTTCTTTTTTGGAAACCCCTAGAAAACAGCCCACATTTTTTGTTCCCGTCTTAAAGAGACAGATGTCTAATCAGAGTGTTTGTTATTGAGTCCAAGTGGGAGCTCCACAAAACAGCTCATATTAGATAGTGTGTGTTTGATGTTGCAAAATGTAAAATGGTAACAAGAATGTATCCCAAATAGACTGTGACATGTGCAAAAAAGCATAATAATGGCCAATCTACCAATACTGATCTTAATAGACAAATCTGTTGCATGTTTCTTGACCAGGGAACAACAGTTTTTTTGCGATCGATGCATGGTTCAACGGGCTTTCATTGACCCCCTTCGAGCAGAATGTTTTACAACTCATACTTGTCACTGACAGTGCTTGAGAAAGTGCTCTGGTCTGACCCTATGACTTCTGACCCTCTGGACCACTTCCCAAACAAACAAGTCTCATTAATGATCTTTAAGTGTTTACTTCTTAGTGCACTACACCACAGTACACAAGTGTCCAACTATTAAGACAGGATCATTTATAAAGACATGTTCAACAGTACACAACACTATCAGATTTCAACTTAATGGCTATTTCAAGATTTTTGCAGTCCGCACCCAACTTTTTGAAGAATTGCATTGGGAACGAGTAACTATTGCTCAGTTGTAGGTTACATTATTAGCCCTATATATATTAATGGGAGATGGGGGGGGCAGGAAAATGAGTTGTGTGTTTTCAGATAGATACAGGGAGGTAATGTACCTGGTCACTAATAAAAATCACATTCAACACCCAGGAATAGTTCTATCTTCTACTTTTACAGCAGAATTTTCCAGACAGTAAAAGAACATTCAGTGACACATAGGTAACATATCACAGTCTGTTGTATTTTGTTATGATGATTCCCACTATGAAAGGCTGACTATGAGATTTAAGTAACGTACACTTTTGCTGTGTCACCAAGTTCCTATCAGCAGTGTGGAAGCTACATTTGCTGTAGGGCATCCTTTGAACCCCTTTTAGTTCTTATGAGAGAAAACATCCAACATATAATTCCTAATGAGCAAGAGAAGAAGAAAATACATGAATTCAGACTAGGATTGATTGCAAATAACTCCACACATGTGCCTGGCTAACAGCTGTTTGGCAAGCTGGAGCTAAACAGTTCCATGATGGTTCTGTCATCATTATAAACATGCACTGTCCTTTAGTCACTGTTAGTGGAACATGGCCACCTCAGCCTCAGACTGTGGGAACAGAAACTATACTGAAGCATGCGTGTGGTCAGATATGATATCGTACTTTCATCAGATGTCCTCTCTCTTCTGCACACACAGAAATGCACTGTATGTTATATCAGTATTGATGTCTGTCCAGTTCATCTGATTTAAATTAATTCATTTCCTCAATTTAGTGATTAAGGGATCAGGGCCTGTCCCCAGGGCTGAGCGGATGAGCATGTAGTGGGTTCCCAGAGGACGAGGCAGCCATGTTCCCACCAGCTCAGACGACACAAGCTAAAGGCCCCTATTCCACTATCACTGAAGTCTGCAGTGGACTTGCTGTAGACCCTCCTTAGTCCCCTACATCAACGTGTTAGGCCAGTGGTGCGACGTCAGGCACTCTAGCCTTTGCAATAAACTGGGGCCAAAAGGTGGAGGAGCAAACTGGGGGTTCATGACTGAACAAGGGCTAAAATAGGTCTAAACCTAGATGAAACCAGATCTAAACCAGGACTAAACCAGGTCCAAACTAGGACTAATGCCTAAGCAGGACAAAAGCAAGGATAACCAAGGACCAAAAACAGGACATAATAAGGTTTAAAAAACAGGTCTAGATCAGTGGTTCTCAAGCTATTTATACCAAGTACCACCTCAGTGGTGCCCATTGGTGCAGCTTTGTATGAGATATACCAGGCAAGTGGGGCAGAGGATGTCCATGACTCTAGTACGTGATGACATCAAAAGATGTATTGGCAGCAAAGCATCAGTGACTGAGCTGATTATGCCCCTTTTCCACTAGTACCTACTCAGACTGGTTCAGCCTGGTTTTCACACTTGCAAACTGAGGTACTATTTTAGTACCTGCTTCTCCCTGGTTCCAAGTGAGCCGAGCTGATACTAAATCAGATTGCCTGCCACTGTTTGGCTAGACTGTTGGCAAGTAGCCAAGTAGACAAGTCATTGGCTGAGAGGTGTGGTGTCCCGCCCACATTAAGGGGGTACTTTTTTTGTAATGGGTAATTTGTACTGAGTAGAGTAGAGCTGAGTAGGCACTAGTGGATAAGGGGCATAAGAAGAAGACAACAAGGACTAAACTGTGTCTAAAAACATCAAATTCAAGTTCTTACAGGAGCAGGACTAAACAAGGAACAAAACTCTAAACTGAACTACATCAAGACTTAAACTGCAAATGTATAGTGTGCACCACCAGTGGTGCAAGTACTAAAGCAAGTCTAAACCAAGACTTTCACCAGGTTTTCACCAGGGATACAAAAAACAGCACCGGTACCCCAACAACAATCTTAGACTAATGTGTTGGGCTCCCAGCCAGTCTTGTAGGTATCACGCATCACACTTACCAGGTTGAGTTAACTGAGGAGAGACCTGTGTCTTTACCTGCAGTAACATGATAATTCTGTCCATGACAGCGGATGAGCATGTCCCATTGTGTCATCTGATCAGAGGTGTGTCTCTGAGGTGTGGGTGACACCTGCTGCTATTTTCAGCTCCATCTCTCAAGCATGTCATTAACCACTCACTACAGCTTTGTATACTAGTCTGTACTCTGCCTCACACTGATTCTTCACAAACATATTCCTATATACATGCACTGGCCACTCTTCTGCTGTAGCCCAGGGGCTCCCAAAGTGTGGGTCCTGACTCCCTGGGGGTCGCAAAAATGATTCTCCTTTTTAAAAAAATAAAAATAAATAGTATGTTAGCCATAACTGTAAAAGATTTTAAACCAAGCCATGCAAATTAATGCATCACACACATATTCAAAATGAATTTATATACAGGCTTATTTTTGCTCTGCGCATTTGTATTTTTTTACTTCTTCGGGAGACAGGGGCTCCCGGGGCTTTCTTCACATTATTTTGGGGGTCCGGGCCTGAAAAGTTTGGGAACTCTGCTGTAACCCACCTACTTCTTGTTTTATCATCTTGTGCAGTCAGATATGATTTTCTGCAGACATCAATGTAATGAGTGTTTAGTGTGAGCTAATGCTAATCTTTTGACTATAATCTCAAATTACTCACCATTTTCACTCACACTTACATGCATCTATTTTAAGAGCAGGGTGGTTCATGTGAGGGTTAGATTTTGAAACTGATATTATTCTTGCAACTAGGCCTTTATCCACTTCAGGCCCATAGTTAGTTACCCAGAGCCACATGAGTGAGCAACTATTGGTCCCTAACAGCAAGAAAGGAGTGATTGAATATGAGCAGTGGTTTGGGGTCTTCAGTTCACATTATGTTTTTCATCAAGTGCAAATTTTTCCATTGTCTTTGCATTGGATGAAAATAGTTTTAAAACTGTGAAAAACAAAAGTCGTGGTGCTTGACGAAGAGGAGAAACTGAGTGATTCACATGGGCCTGATTTAAGTCCACTGTCAAGAGTGTGACTGATGCATGCAGGGCCTGGGTGAATGAGGCCTGAGTATTGTTGGGCTGTGCTCAGAATGTAGAGGCCCTTCTTTTGTCTGCTGCAGCTCTCAATCTCTCCTCAGTGTTCGATGCTGTTACTTCAAGAACGATGCAACCAGCTACATTCATCAAAATAAATGTGTATTTGTCATGTTTGGTCGGACACACAGACTCAGGTTGTGTTGCTACTGCTCAGACTACCCCCCTGTGAGGGCCCACTGTAAACACATGGAGGACAGGGCCGTGTCAGCTCCCAGCAGTGTGGTGGGAACAGCCCAGCATCCCCTGCTAAAGGTCTAGGGTCAGAGGCATAAACACAGTCAAGAGGACACATTATCCTGCAGTCCCATGGACCGGAGTACTGAGCAGGAGTGAGTGTCTGAGGCGACTGCTCCTCTTGAACTCAAATGCACTTCCTCCATGTGTCTTATAAGACAGAGGCAGTTGAGCTCATTGTTTTATTGTTGTTGACACAATAGACACGGTGGACCTCTTCCCCTTAATGACCAGCTCCCATCATTTACACATCAGCAGAAGTGGGAAGGAACTACACACTACACACTACACCCTACACACTACACACTACATACTACACACTACATACTACACGCCCAAGAGTAGCCTATTTGGAGACATTTTATTTACCTTGGGGAGACCACGCTCACCTTACAATCAGAAGGTCACAGGTATGACGCAGGTTTGGAGATAGTTGTTATTGTCATTACTTTTACTTGATAACTTTTTCTTATATAGGCCTACATAGAAGACATCAATATAAAATACATGTTTTATCATTTGATTATTAACAATAAACACCTACAATTCAAAAATGTCAGGGTCAATTCCTTTGCTATTGTCAGAGGTGGTAGAGTAGCCAATAATGTTACTCAAGTAAAAGTAAAAAGAACTCATTCACAATAGAAATAGAAAGTAGAAAAGTACTGGTTAAAAAACTACTCAAGTCCTGAGTAACTGTTTGAGCGTAATGTCAGATTATTTGTTTAATTTTGTGGTAATCGAGCAAAAAAAGAAGATGATGGAAAATTTTAAAAAGATAAACTAAAAATATAAATAATATTTTCAAAAATTAAGGCACAAGGAACAGAATTTCCACATAATCACGTTTTTCACATAAAGCTGTTCTTCATGACACACAGAGGGGGTAAAAGTACTCTTACTTTTTCTAGATTTCCAAGATTTGACTCAAGTAAGAGTACAGTTACTTCAAAATATGATTACTCAAGTAAAAGTAAAAAGTATTGTGCAGTAAATGTAACTGAGTACTACCCACCACTGCCTATTGATTACATTTTTTTGGTGCTATTTGGTTGCTTTTTCTATTAAAAAAATCCAGATCTATTTCCCAGTGTGTTGAAGCTATCCTTTGGTGACTTGACAATGGTAGATGTGGCCCCTAGCAGATTTGAAATTGGGACCCTATGACTGAGTGTAGTTAATATGAATTGCAGCGGAAATCCCACCCACAACCTCCTCCACCTCCAGGCCAGGGTTTATTTTCCAGGATGTTTTATTGACTAGAGAACTACCCTATACATCTGAATACTTCAATTGTAAATTAATAATAAATCACAATATTATGGTTATGGGTTGCCAGTCTGCCTCCTGCTGCCCACCCAGGCCTTCTTGTATATTTGTATCCATTGTTCAGGGGCTGAGATGTGCGCATAAATGGGACATTGATGACAAAGGTGTGGAGCAGTAATAATATTGACTTTGGCCTTGTTGTAAAAATAGCCTGTGATGCAGAAGGACACAGTGAGTCGCCTTTTTTCTTTGCAACAGTATCAGCAGTGAATCACAGAAAGGAGAATGAACATAGGTTCAGGAGCAGGACCACACCCCGTCCTGTTCCACCTGGTCCTGGTCCCATCTACTCCCCCTTCTAGTTTTCGTGCACCTCCCACCCACCCCTTTATCTTCTCAGGGGTGGATTTAATGGTTTGGGGGGTCAAGGTGAACATTGGCAGGGGCCCTCTCTATTTGACACTCACTGTCCTCAGCAACCAGATGGAAAACTGGAGAGGTCTATAGGTTTGAAATTTTTTTACCAAATTAAGTTTAATAATTACCAAAACATTATAATTTTAGGCTTAATTTATGGGGCCCTGGAAGCTTGGGGCTCTAAGCAGCTGCCTGCTTTTGCCTAATGGTAAAGTCACTTCTACTTCTATCTAGTAGGTATATGGTGGATCTTCATGTCCGGGAGCTGACCCAAAACTGCTCTCCGCTGTGGACCTTGCTAATGACTTGTATGTGGGGCATAAAGAATGTTTAAGTGGGACAAAGCAGGACAATGTAGGGCATGTAACAAAAACAGGAAAACAGTAATGTCAATGAATGGCCACATTTATAGGCTAGTCCGATGATTTCCCCCCCAGGGGTCCCCGAAGGTCCTGCAGGGGGCCCCACAAAGCCTCTACTTCAAAAAGTAATGTAGCTGAAATTAATACAAAATATATAGACAGTTATAATATTCAATCAGATATCACATTGATAGAGTGTTGTTTTCAGTGTTTTCAATAGAAATGTTGATGAAATAGGTGATTAGGTTTTGTATTTTGACAGAAGATTTAGGAGTAAGGGGGCCGTGGGCAGCTTTTGGATATTATGGGAATGCCTGGGCTAGTCAACTTCAGAAGCTTGATGCTTGCTACGATTTCTAAGTGATATTAACTTTAGGCACAGATTTCTCGACATGGAGAACAATAAATTAATTCATCACTGTAGATTAAAAAAAACATATAACATGAGACACAGCCTCGATTTGTGGGATCCTGGATTTTAGCTGAAAATGCTGTTTCATCCACATCTGGTCACCCTCTGAGACATGGTAGACCACCAGTCACCAATCACACACACACAATAAAATAACCCAAACTGTAGCGGTGTTGGTGACAGCAGCAGGTACACCTCTTGTTAGTGAAACATGAGCCGACTATAAGACCAGAGCACCACACAGATGTAATTTCCCACCAGCCTAACCATATTAGCCAATCTGAGCAGAAACGCTGCACTTACCGTAAAATGGATCACATTAGATAAGATACACAACACATTAACAATGACACAGTCAATGCTGAAGTCCATGTGGTGAAAATAACTACCTAAGTCTAAGTCTAAGTCAGAACTAAACAAGGTCTAAACCAATTGAAAATTCGCTTTGAGGCCCATGGTCACAACCTAACAGCAAATGCAGAAGCCCAGAAGCTGTGTATCACCTTAACAAACCAAGACCATGTCAAGTCCAGATAGGTGCAGACATAAAATGAAGATGTCTGCAGAGGTTCAGATGTCTCAGCTCACTTCATCTCAGCCAATCACATTCTACTTCCACATCGACTGAGCCAATCACTGCTCAGCTGCCTATATTTAAACTGCCTGTGTCTCCCATTCATTAGCTGTTTTTTTCAGATTCGAGCAGCCCTCCTCCACGCCATCACCTCCCGAGCAGCTATTCCATCTGCCTATCTCATCTCATGCTCCTCTGTCCCATCACGTCACATCATCTCACTCTCTACAGCTCAGAAATAGCAGGCTTCTCGTCCTCTGCCACCACCAGTGTCTAAGCTCCAGGCGGAGATCGGTCCTATACTTACATGCATCGATATTCAATGTCACAATACTTTCCAATAAATCTAGTTGACATAAAGCAAAAAAGAAACGTGCCACCATCCAACTCAAACCAGATCATTCTCCTGGTTCCTCCAAGGCTCCTGTACAGGGCTTGTTGCTTATTCACCCACTATAACATTCACATGTGCATTTTGGTGCAGTTCATTGGTAATCTCGGAGAGCATCCATATCATACTTGTGAGTCATATTGAGTGTTGCTGTTGAGTGTGCAGACATACAGGCCGTTATTACAGCTCTTTAAGGTTGACCTGTGGCTCTCTCAGACGCTGACCTCACCCAGAATAACAGTGGCTCTTACAGCACAGGTGTCATTAGAGTCAATCTGAGCAGTAACATGTGTGTGTCATGTGTTTGGTGAGAGCCAGATCACTGCAGACGGTGACTAAGAGCCGCTCTTATGGCCTTTGTACAGACAGGAGAGGACTATATATTATTTTATTTTCTATACTTCATGTCTGTTAGTAGATCATGGTGAGAGACATCAGCAGAAGATTGATCACATTCAAAATTGAAGCATTATTCACTCATACAGTTCAGAAGTGAAGGAGTTCTAAATAAAATGGTGAGAGCCCAGACAAATGAACAAATGAGATCACTTTTAATAAAGATTATTTATTAACCAAATATTTTCATACACACACAGGATAGGCCTACAGGGAAAACACAAGGGCACAGTGAAAGAGGGCGGGGCAGAATATTTATCAATGCAATAGCAGAGCATGACTGTGTTCTTCTGTCACACCATAACCGTTTTGTAATATAGACTGACATGAAAATGAGGAACCCAGTTTGCATAAACCATAATAATTTAATTTACGAGTTCATAAAGGAAATATTTTGCAGCAAGTCCATAAAGAAAGCCTTACGGTTGACTCATGAAGGTCCTATATTATGTAAAATGGCCTTTTCTGAGCTGTTCTAATGTCGTTTCTGCCTCAAACACATACCAAAAGTTGTGTTTTGTATCATTCATGCATATCTGAGTAATTAATTATATTGAGCTATAGTCCTCTCCAGGGGTTGAAAACAGATTCACCTATAAGTGACTGATGAGTGAAACCACTCACAAGTGCTCCTGCCTGCTCCTGCACTGTCAACAAACACACCCAATGAAGCATTGTTGCTACCACCATTTAACAATATATCTGATTCGAGAAGATGTGTGTTTGGCTGTGAGGGTGTCAAGGCTTTGTTTATATCCCAGAAGAAGTAAAAAGTGTGAGTTTATTTTTGGAATCCCCTGCAAACTGGCACAAATGGTTTGGTCCAGTCGCATGCTGCATTCACATCGGATTCACATCGGACACGAGCAGAGCGAATGACGCGAGCCAAACGAGGCAAAAGGCGTGGGACGGGACGAGGTGAACACACGAGGGCCAAAGTTTCGAGGAGACATCGAGATCAGAAGTGTCATGGCGTCTGTCTATACGGAGCATTAAACACACACACAGACAGGAATACTAAACAGACCAATGTCAGAGATACTGTAGGGAGTAATTAGATGGTTATTTGTGACTGGAGCAGTGCTTCTGTGTGACTTGTACGATCTGAAGCAGGAATTCTCCTGTGAAGGCTGGCTCACGTATCACATAAAGCTTCAAGCATATATATAATGATCATCCTAATAATAATCCTGGTCTAGTCCTGGTTTGTTTTAGTGCTGGATTGTCAGCTGTAGGCAGCCCTTTTGACAACAGACAGCCCTCAGACCAGATTTGTATTATTTATGTTAATGTTAATGGTATTTTACCACCTGTGAAATACTCTACCTTATTTAAATCCAACTGCACCTTTGTATTTTTTTCTTTTTTTTTCTTGTACTTTTTTAGCTTATTATATTGTTACTCATCTCTTTTTTGCACACTTTTATACCATGTACTATTATTGCATGTTATTAGTACTTCATGAGTATCTTAGCGAGTCTAACGGTTCTTCCGATCCAAAGCATCTTATTGCATTTTTTGACCCTGTGTTGAATATGCATGACAAATAAACTGAAACCTGAAACCAGGGCTAAACTACTAATAAATTTAAATAGGCTAGGTATGAACTATAGATATAAAGAAGAACATAACCAGGTCTAAATTTGGACTAAATCAAGACTAAACTAGGTATAAACTTGGTCTAATCCAAAACTAAAACAGGACTAAACCACTAGTAAAGTATTTCATTTGAGTCTAAATGGAAATATCACTGCAGTATTCGGATACTGTCTTACTGATGCACAGTCATAAAAAGGGAGCTTTGTGATGATCGCTCCATCTGGACAAACAGACTTCGGGATTTCTATGAGAGCTGTCACACACATTATCTTCTACTACGTCTGATAGACCCCGCTGAAATGTAATAATAAAGGTTCAGGACATGAGCTGAAAATGGATTATTAGCTGTGAAACAGGTTGAGCGAAAGTGATTCTTCAAAAAGGGCAAGACTTCAAACTTCAAGGAATGGTTTGGTTTGGTTTAGTTTGAGTTTGGTTTTAGTTTGATTTTAGTTTGGTTTAGTTTGATTTAGTTTGGTTTAGTTTAGTTTTAGGTTGGTTTAGTTTTAGTTTGGTTTAGTTTGGTTTAGTTTTGGATTAGTTTTAGTTTGGTTTAGTTTTAGTTTGGTTTAGTTTGGTTTGGTTTAGTTTTAGTTTGTCTTTTTAGATGTTTAAAAATGTGTGGGTGTTCATTTTCTTAGTAAGGCTAAGGTCCTATGCATTTGACCCATCTATGCTGCAACCTGTCTCCAGATCTTGAGGCAGAATCTTGTACCAAGTTGGAGGATTAGTCGCTCGTGCATGTTTTAGGGTGGTGGGGGAAAATTGGATAAAAAAACCTACTCAAACACAGGGAGAACATGCAAACTCTGCAATGTCCCGCAATGTCCCGCAATGTCCCGCAATGTCCCACTGCAGGAGTCAAAACATGGACCTTCTTGCTTGCCTTTTTTTCTCCACAATCTCAAATATAGTCATTTTTAAGTAAATGTTAAGTTAAATAAATCAAGCTTATTTTCAAACCATAGCTCACATTGATTTTATTGACTTAATTATGTAATCCTAATGACCCAAATTAAACCATCGGCCAATAGGTCTGTGTCTTCAGCTCAGAATGAAACTGTCACTAAAATGCCAGCAATGTTTCTGCTGCTGGTTGTAAACAGCCTCGAGGGAAGAAGAAGAAGGCAGAGCTGCATAACTCGATACACTTCAAAATGAATGCAAAACTAAATATACAAAAGTGGAGTCTCCCCTTGTTACCGTGGGTTCTCTCCAGCTTTCTCACACTGTCCAAAAACATACATGTGAACTGGTGAATAAAATAGTGACTGAACGTGAGAGTGAATGTTTTGTTGGTCTGTGCATGTTCCTGTATCTGTTTTTTGTTTTAAGTGTACCCCACCTCAGGCCCATAGTTGCTGAGTCATTCTAACACAAAGCTAAGATAATGAGGAATGTCAATACACCTGCATTGAGTTTGACCTCTTTGAGATAAAATATTGAAATAGCATTTTTTAAGATTTCACGTTTTGTATTGTGTGTATGCTGCATTCATGTTCTCATTGGAAATGCATTTGAACGCCCACTCAAGACGGACAAAGACAGAAACTCACTTGTTTGCCAGTCATTCCAGCTCGACGTCACATGCATATTTGGAAATGGGACATAGCTGTTTTATCAATTTGATCTAAACTGAAAAGCTATTGACAGCATTTGTTAAGCACTGAAGATAAAATATAGTCTCAAGCACATAATCACACCCACAGCCTTAAAAAAATCCAATGCATTTTGACAAAGCCTCCTCTCAGGCTCTAACAGAAAGAGACCTAACCTCAACACCAAACATACAGAAGGTCCTGGGTTCGATTCCCAAGGGTTCCCTGTTAAGGTTTATTGTTCTTGTAGGATAATTCGTTCTCTGCATTTGAGCCATTCTTCAGGGGCGCTTGGGCAACCGCAGTGGGCAACCTCACTGAAGCTGCGGGCCCCAGATTTTAAGTCAGAATATTGGTCAGGATGTTCCTATAGCTGGATGTTGGTTGCCCCCGTCAGTCTAAAACATGCAGTCCTTCAGCTAGGTACATCCTGACCAAGATCCTGGATCAATATAGCATACAATTCCACGTCTGTGCATAAGGACATTGGTATGATCTTTCTGTGGGGATTGAGGTCTTCACAGAAACAGGAAGTAGGTGTGTTTTTTTATTTGATCTGTTCCTCTTTGAGTTTCTCTTTAAGGCTGTTTCCTTTGACCTCTTAGTGTCCACATTCCTAAATCAGAGAAAGTCGAGACACTACAACCAGGAGCTAAAATAGAACCACGGGAAGAAGAGCCAAGTCTTAACTGCAGTCCAGTGATATGTCAGTGCCTTCACCAGCAACAGAGTTATTTAGAGAAATCATTTTTACTGTCAAGTTTGATTTTCTTGACCTATTTAAAAATATCGTCTGAGGTTTCAAAATAAGATATCAATAATGCTTGACCAATAGTATCCGAGGGTATCATAGTCCCTTCCCTGGCGTTCACGGCAACATCAAATCAGAGTTTGTGTGACCGCTCAGTAACTCCACTGCTAATAATAACTAGGCCTGTGCTGTCGTCCCCGACAGCAAGGTGTATATCGGCGAAAACGGCCCCGTACGTCTGCCCCGTACGTCTGCCCATACGTGCTACAACTGTTACCAATGGGA
>JAVQKC010043130.1:0-15728 GCA_036025475.1 Philypnodon macrostomus
AACCCTGACAGGGCACACCTGTGAAGTGAACACCATTTCAGGTGACTACCTCTTGAAGCACACTCATCAAGAGAATGCAGAGTGTGTGCAAAGCAGTAATCAGAGCAAAAGGTGGCTACTTTGAAGAAACTAGAATATAAGGCGTATTTTCAGTTGTTTGTCACTTTTTGTTAAGTACATATTTCCACATGTGTTAATTCATAGTTTTGATGCCTTCAGTGTGAATCTACAATGTCAATAGTCATGAAAAGAAAGGAAACATACATATACACATTGTGACCCTTGTTCAAGATCATTTAAATGCCTACTCCACAAAGTTGACAGTCAATTTGTTTTATTTTTTTTCATTCTCCAATAAGTAAACATTGGCAAAGCCTGTTAATCGCAGGTAATACATTTGTCCTATATTTGAATGTAACTTATTGTGAACACTGCCAGTCACATATCTCTTTATCTTATGGAACCCATTTTCCAACTTAGAGATTAGCCATTTTTTTAACCCTCATTTAGTCTCACAGTGGGCTCAAGATACACCATATTTTTCTATGGAACATTTGAATGCTTTATATTTTTAGCTCAGTATATCCTGGTGAACGATTAGTATTCATTTGAATGCTTACCACCTGGTCACATAATCTGCATTTAAACATATACTCTATTGTACATTTCAGGAAACTTTATTTGGAGACTCAGCCCAGACATGCCAGTCTCTGAACTATACCCTTGGTGTATGAGCAGCCTATTTTTCAATACATCTGACTTGATCGTGCCCCAGTAGCGAAGATATGTTCTCAGCTTCCTTCATAGCCCTGATGATGGATTCCAAACTAAAGATTAGTAAACCTCCAATTCTCCCTTTTTCAAAATGTACTTTGATGTTTTGAAGTCAGCACTTGTGTTTGCCTGGTAAATAATTCACTGATAATTCTGGAGACGAAATGTGAAAAGAGGTCAGATAATGTTCATTCTGATTACTTTCCTTCAGACCACACTACTGAAGATTTGCTAACACAACAAAGTCCAATATTTCAGTGGGGGCTGTGATTGCACCATATTTTATTCAAGCTGGCTTTTTTGTAGGATGAAATATTAAGCTAAAATGTGCATGAATTCAGGACAGGTGTAATTGGAAAAGATTGTGGTGTAGTGAATGAATGACCAATGAGTATTCGCTGAGATGTCTGTGAAGAAGCTGCTGAATCCTGAAAATCCCTCTGTAGCTCGTTCTCCATCTGTCATAGCAAGCATCATATTTCACACAAATAGACTCAATGGCACCAACATTGATTTCTGTGCGACGTAAGGAACAATGTGAACATGTGTGGTAATGCAGATTCATTGGGAAGTTTATTAGTGGCACTTTATAAGAAATACACACAGACGTTCTGACCACACAGCAAGTCACACACAATTTATAACGGCTGTGGAGGCACTGAAGGGAAAACATCAGCGGGGTGGATAAACACAACAATCTGCCCATGAACTACAGGCTTTCACTCATTGTATAAAGACACAGTTGTATTCAGAATCAAATTTGCAATAGTCTCAATAGTCCATTTTTATACTAAATTAAAGTTGTATTAATACAAAATTGTCCGTAATGATTCATCACCTTCATGAAAATGGACTTTTCCTGAGTTTATGGAAACAGATATTATAGTAAGATATAGAGACAAGGTTGAAACATAGACTAAAAACAGTAATCTGGAGGTAGAAGAATTTTCCCGCCCCCAAAAAACCTGACCCTGGTCTAGGATGTAAAGTGGTTGCATTTTTATGTTAGTTCCCTCCCCCCGGCCTCTACAGCAACATCAAATCACAGTTTGTGGGATACCGCCTTGACCAATAGTATTCAAATTGTTGGTGTGACAGCCACAAACTCTAATTTGATGTTGCTGTAAATGCCAGGGGAGGGGCCGATGTAAAACACAATTACTATTGGTCAAGCCTTCACAATTTTTAGTTTAGTAACACCCCAGACTACAGCTTTAAGATGGTTGACTTTCCTACTTTGTCAATGGCTATTTCACACTACCCTTGGTATTTCATCTAATGCTAAATTCCTTGGTATGAACAGGAAGTTACATTAACTGACTGATTGATCTTCCAAATGTAAAAAATACTACAATGGTACAAACCAACTCTGAGTAAATTTTCTGACTATCTTCAATTGAAAAGCCTCCCACGGTTCTTGAAAGAGCTCACACCAATTTTCACCATCTGTAGAGCCGCTAATAAAACCAAGGTCAGCGCCTCTCAGCCGCCGGAGTGCCGTAATTTATTCAAGGTGGCTTTTTAGCGTCCCTGTTTGTTTTGATCGTCTGTTAATGCATTATTCACCCTCTCCTGCGTGGACCTGATTGAGCTCGTTTCAATACGTTGCCAAGGTTAGATCATTCATTAGGCATGCAGCGTATAAATCAATAGGTGAACGGGGCCTTCCTGTCGTGACCTCCCTGCGTGAATATGGACAATGATGAATGCATTTGTCCCGATGAGAGCAAAAAGCCACAAGATGTTTGATGAACACCTTTTATGATGTGTTTTGATTGGATACTATAGTCTCCGGTAACAGTCCTATTAACATATATCTTTGTGGCCCACAGGGGAGCCAGCTTAGGGATGTATATTTTATTTTTGACACGAAAATCTCAAGGTGTAGCAGAAAGGTCAGTTGCCTTACACCCTTACACTAATCAAATACAACTATAAAAGATAATTCGAAGCCTGTGACTGCTTGTATACATCCTGCGTGAGTGTTGAGCCATATGGTTGTATAATTTCCATGAATGTATGCAAAACAGCTTAAGACCTTTCTGAGTGATACCAGCAACTGTCTTATGTGACGATGCCACATATCATTATAGAACCATTATATCTATGTTGTTCTGGATGGTATAGAACGCTTTTTTCGCTATAAATCCTGGTGCACCTGTTAATCAAGATACTATGTAAACAAAAAAACAAACACAAAAAACAAAGGATGCTGGAGCCAATCTATTTCAAAGTCAGTATGTGAGTTACTGTATCATCTCAATTCCATTCTCCCCAGGCGCCTAGCTTCAACAACTGAATATTCTTTAGGATCACTATCTGTTTAAAGATGATTCAACATGAATACCTGAAATAAATCAGCTAAAAATGCAGCTAAAATCACCTTTGTCATCCAGATGCTCAGTAAGCCAAATGCTTGAGGCCATGTTATTGGCTGATTAACTGTTTGCCCTTAAGCAGTTGAACTGATCTATGTGTACATTAGAGAGACCAAATTGCGTTGCACATTACTGTCAATGTTTAATGTTTTAAAATCAGACAACTGTTAAACATACCACTTCATCCTGTTAGCACTTTATAAATGGACTGTCCATACATTAATACACCTTACCTTTCTTGAAAATATAGCTATTTGAGCTCCCACGCTACTTTGGGTAAAATAAAAACAAAAATATAAATGTATAAAAGATCTCTTCAAAAATCAAGCCTGACACTCATCTCTAGAAGTGTCAGCCAGAATGAATTGTGCCAAGATTGCTGACAGTAGTAAACAGTGCCCGAGTTGTGCCCGTGTGCAAAATGCATCTGAAAAAGAATATATCATAAATGGAAACTATAACCAGTAAATTGCTTGAAATACAGTGAAAAATCTACTTCAATACAGAGCCACAGTAAGGGAGATTTATGCAGTTCAGAGCAAATGACAAAGCTTTTCAGCAACAGACACATGTACCGTCACAATTCTGTGGGTTTAAACTTCTAATACCACTCTCAGCAATTGAGTTAAAGGCTAATAAATGGGGCCCTCATGCAACTGAATGGACAGCTTGACAATGACAGAGAGCAGACAAAATATATTGTGTGAAAATGACAGCTTATATTCATGTTGCCTTATTGGTATTCAAAGGATGTAAGCTGTTTCATCACACATTTCTTCAATTCTCAAACCAACAATGGCGTCCACATTTATCTGAAGTAATGGATTCTCTACAATCTCTATAATCACTGATTTTGGTTTTACAGTCTTTAAAGTTTTTGTCTGTGGATCTAACTTTTCATTCAGTGTCTGGGAGTGAAGGGGTATTCATAACCACCAGCCTCTGTAATAACAATAGGGGTCACAGGTGGCTGGAGCCTACCCTAACAACTGTGAGCCTTCGGCGGGCTACAGTGTGAGTAATGACATCACATTAATTCGCTATATAAGCTAGTCACCAATTCTCCCACTTTTTGTCTTTGGATGGAGTGAGGAAACCAGATTACTTCGAGAGAACCCGCAGCAACATGTGGAGGACACGCAGACTAGAGCAATTACACCCATCACCGCCTTACTTCCGTGTTACGCTAAAGAAATGCTAATTCCTCAGGTAACTGGTAGAAAATGTATTAATAATTTGAGGTTGCCTGCCAGGAATTCAGCTATTAACAATTAATTCATATTCTATACCTTCTATTAGGAGCTATTACAATTGTATGGACAAATGACACATTGAATAACACAAGAACCAACATATCCGGACAATGCGTGAAATTGGAGGCATTTTTCTGATATCCCGGGCCCATAAAAGTCTGATAAAATAGTGTCACTTAGAGTTTCCATTTTGCTGATCCCCTCCATTAGATGCCATTATAGTCCCATACATATTCTCAAAGTAGTGCGGCCTGATGCCATGGTAATTTGGACAAAGTCAGATAAAAGCTCTAGCTCTGTACACGTCTGAAAAAGAGATTGAATGTCACTGTTTGAATCACGTAGTCCAGTAGCTGGCCCGAGAGTGGCGGGTAAAATAAACATCAAAGCTGCCAAATAATATGTGCTGTTTTTATTAGTCAAAATTTTGTCCTCACCTGAACCAAAGCTATTGTATCACAAGAGACAGAGCTTTATGCAAAACCAGTGGCCCCTTCCATCCATGTAATTGTTGTTGTAAAGCAATTTGTTGACTCATTTATTTTCTCATTTGGGAAGTAAATGTGTCTAAAAGGTGTAAAAAAAAATTGAAAGCGCATATCTGGAGGGGTGGTAAGGTCATGTTGGTTCACAAAAGGTTGAGTTTCCTGTGCCAAAAGAATACAGAATTTGTTTGCATTCACTTTTTAATGAAGTGCTATACAATTGTGCCACTAAACATTGCAATATGTATTCTTTCTAGTTCAATTGAATGTCACATCTAAAGTTCCCATAAAAATATCAACCTTGAATTTAAAATGGCTGGCTACACAGAACTATTTCATACAACTGTTCATATTCTGTAACCTACTTTCAAATGGTGCCTTCTACGCAATATAATGGGTTTATTTAGTGCTGGTAATGGCCACTTCACAGAAAATGTCAGCTAATGTAACAATGTCATGTCAAAAGTCTTTGTCTTGACCTAGTCCAGTCTGTCCTTTCACATATGTCCACATGGAGAAATGACCTGTCCCTGACAATACATCGCTCTAACATCTCCATGTAACAGTAAAACTCCTCTGTTATCACTCTTTCACGCTTTATTTTGATTTCTGCTGTGTGCTGAAGCAGTCATAAATCATATTTGTGTGGCAGCATGACTTGGTTACAGTGCAATCTATACGCTGTCAGAGTATGTCACTGACGATAGTGTGGACTCTCACGTCGCCATGGCAACTCAAGAAATGTTTTTCTTGCTCAGACCGTCACTGAGTAAGTAAAGTAAAAACATTGCTCAACTTACAAATCGTGCCGTAATCATTCACCAGCAAAATCTTTCATCATCTCAATTAGTCCAATTAGAAATGATGTTTTTAACTCTACTGGACTATTTTACAGTGATACAATTTAATATATCTCAAATGCAATCTAGAATGTGTGGGTTGAAGCCGAAACAAGTATTTTTAACATTAACCCAAAGAAAAAAAAATACATCATCTCTGTGATTGACTTTTCTCAGTGTTGGCGGTCAGCCATGTTGAAATGTGTGCTTCAGTCTGGTGACCGAGCAGTATTCTCCCACTGCAGACAGCTCCCCTCAGAGCTCTCATTTCAGTGGGATTTACTTTGTCCTGTACACAAACACAATACAATCTGTGCATACAAGGGACAGAAGTCTTTATAGAATGTAAAGATTTTTTTGAAGATGCATGCTTTGTGTATAAAGAATTGCCAGAAGCACATTCCACAATTTGGAAATCCTATAGGTCACAGGTTATCCATCTCCATAGTATATTACCAGTATAAAGCAATAAAATATATCCCTGAAATCCCTTGTATCTGAAATCCCTGACTGTGTTGCATGTCTTATCACCCAAGACATTCTCGTTGGCAACATGTTAAAACCACTCATCCACTCTTGACTCAAAGTCAGTTATTCAAGATTGGTTTGACTGTAAGAGGCACATTTTCTTAATTTCAAGGATGTGTAATCTTTAATTATGTTGAATAGTTCTTCTTTCACGTTTGTAGAGGTGTGCAGGTTAGCCATGTGCATTTTGTATACTGTATTAATGCCAAAAACTATCAACAACTCATCCAGTCAGTTCTTCAAAGGACATTGTCTTATACTAGTAACAGAATGAATGTAGTTGATATTGTGTCCCTGCTTTGAGACTGCAGGCCATTACTGCACTCCAGGGGTAATCAGTGCTAGTTAAGAAATATGTCTCAAAGGGTAAGCGTGTATATACACGGCCATTAAAGAGATCATCTGAAGACAAATGTAAAAAGGACAGATTTGGACATAATACTCTTAATAGTCCTGATTATAGGAAGTGCAGTTTCCCCCTCAGACGCTCAGAAAATCATTGGAATTCATGTGTTATTAATCAGTCTGGCCTAGAACTCATACTGTGAAATGTTCAAAAAGCTCCTATTAATCAAGTGCTATTATAAACCTTGACAGACCCGCACCCCCCACCTCTCTTTAACATTCATTAAACAATGTTGTATCAGCAGACGGCGGCACTAGTTAGCCATAGGTCACTGTGTGGACCTTAATTCCATGTCTTATGGGACAAAAGGAGGGCAAAGGCGGAACAGTGGGTTCTGATGTCGAAATACGTCTCATGCTTCAATTATTCCAACACAAGAAGACTGATTATTCTCATTTGAACACACCATGAGCATTTGAGAAATATTCCGAATACTTAAATGGGCACAGTCTAATCAATCACTAAAAAATAATTAAACTGTAGGTACAATATTAGCAACTGAAAACCCACAAATAAGGAAAATTTCTGAGGAGGAAAAGAGTGAATACATTGAGAAATCTCCGTTTTCACAGTAATTATAACAATATACAATACTTTTAATTGTAAAATTGAACTGGGATGTCTGCAACCCAGATTTGCAACACTACATTGTACTAGCCAGCCACACACTGTTGTCCATGTTGTGTTATGAGCTCATTCAGGGGAGAGGACCTCTAAAGGACTTGCAAATATGCCCCATGCAATAAAATGTATTCATTCATGTCCCTCTCTCAAGCCTCAGAGCTCTGTCCACTGAGGAAGCTCATGCCTGCATCTCACTTGTGAGCTTTGAAAACAACTGGTTAAATAAAAATAACTGTATAATAGAATTTATATTAGAATAGCTAATTTGTCGAAAATTCACATAATTTCTGTGTTAATTGTTGATTACATTGATTAATGTTTTTCAGCCTTTCTACAATGTATTCATGTATTGATTTGCTTGTACCAATCGGCCCGAAGCATTGTACCACTTTTATGTGTTTGATTCATTAATTGCGTGTTTATCAATTAATTATGAAGGCATGCTTTTTGATAGATTACTTCCAATAAGCAGCCAGCTGAAGGGCCTACTGCTATATTTATTTATGAGAAAAAAGCAATTTACTATACATTGAGAATATCCATAATTATAATTGAACACAAAGGTCAACGTTGCCATGTGTCAGAAAATAGCTTATTGAGACTGAGCACCAGTTAATAACACATTCTAGACTAATAATGCTGAACAGAAGTCACTGCTGCCCATTAGTCTGCCTGTGCCACTCTATAGCGGTATTTCTGTTATTTCGGCCAGTGTTCATAATCCTGACACATTCAGAGTAGCTATAGTAAAGGGTGAATTTTCCATCTTGAAAAAGCTTGAGGGATAATAGAAGAATAATAGAAGAAGAGAAACCTCATAAGAGAAGCAATGTGAGGTCTGCGTCCTGGTGCCAGAACGTGTCTCTAATTCTCTCCAAGTGCCCTCCAGCTAAAAGTGATAGAAGGCGCCCATATTGAAAAGTGTACCTGGCATTATGTTTGCCTCTGTGGGGAGAGAAATACTTGTGGCTTATTCTGGTGCACTGAAATATACACATACTGGACTAGATTTGAATTTATCTTGAGGTAATGCCTTCATCGGAAAGAAAATATTTTTGGTTTGGTACCGTTTCTGAAGATATGCTCCTGATGTGTATACAATGTAGGCATCTGATGTAATTTATATAATTGAATTTGGCTTGATTTTATTATCCAAGACAAGTATCATTTAAACCTTTTGAGTCAAGTAATGAGTTGTTGCAGGGTGAATGAAGTTTCCTTTGTGTGTCGTGGCAAAAAAACTGCAAAAGAACAAATAGAAAAACTGATTTTCTGCATTGACGTTCCATCATGGGTAAGGTCTATATTCCTTGCATTCTACACATCTAAGGAAATTCATCCCAGTGTACAGATGGCCATGAAGCAAAGAGCCACAACTCATTTGAAATAATCCTGTGAGATTCTTTAGACTTTACATTTTTAAAGTCCTGTATTGATTTCCCCTTCCCTCATAGCCCAGTCGCTTGTAAAGTTTCTCTTGGCCTGATCTCATGGTTGCTAATAATCTCAGCTGTCTTTGCAGCGGCTACATTATGTGCTCCTTGTTTGAGTAAACCCTCGGAGCGGCAGATAAATCTCACTCCTCTTCCTCGTGAGGAAGTTTGGCTTTTATTGCGGGCCTCTCTTTTGTCGGGCTGATGGATTATAGCGGTGAATTTATGCACACTTGACTTATAAATCTTGATCAGGAGCTCTTAAGCATCATGAATCACTACTTCCACCATTATCTGGGCCCAACTGTGGGACGGCTTAAGGGATGAGGAGAAGTGTTCCAGAGCACTTCTAAAATATTTAGCGTGTCCCCGTTCATGTATTCCTTTTCTTATAATAAATCATCCACACTGCAATTACACAGTTTCTGCTGTGTTTAACTATTGTCACAGCATCTCCCTTTGTTATTGTGCTTTTCGATTCCATTAATCGATTAATGTACAGGTAAATAACTTGCATGATCTTAGATTTCAACTAGTCTTTTGTTTTTGGATGGGTTTGACCAGGTTTGGTATAGCTTTATTTTACAGCATGGTAATTACATGTGGTCGTAAATAGTGTTGATAATAGTGTGTAATAAACAGGAGCTAAAGTAATTATGGTTCATTTTTAAGTCATTTCTATTGTCAACCCTAACCCCTTAACTCTAACCCTATCCAGAGTTTACCCATAATTACTATAGGTAATTGTATATTTTATTACTATCTTGTTACCATGCTAAATACATTGCATGAAATTACAATTACTAATTATTTAGAAATTACATTATTATTATTTTTAGTGAAATGGCCTTTGTCCTGATTCTGAAGATTCAATTCACTTCAATTTTATTTGTATATAATTGCCTCAAAGGGCTTCACAGAAAGAGATGGATGCAAACAATAAACAAAGTTAATAGACAATCAATAGACTCACAAACAAAAGGCCTGTCTCAGGACATCCCCCGTCCTTAGACCCTCCATCGCGGTAAGAAAATCTCCAAAAAAACAATTTATGGGAAAAAGAGAAACCTTTAAAAGAAAGTAAGACTAATGCTGCTTATTGCACACCATTCATAATTTTACTGAGATGAAGTTTAAAACACAAAAGGATGCATTCTTTCTAAGAACAGTGATTCACCATTTCATTATTTAGACAGATACTAAATACAGCTTGAGTAAGGTTAGTTTACAAATACATTCCATACTTGGGCCTACACAAGAGCTGGAAGGACTAAATCATTTTTTTAATGAAGGTCTTGTATTTTATAGTTTTACAATGAGAGTAAAGACCAAAGCTGCTCTACAGTAGGTATGTGAATTACCCACCACCCACAGTCTGAACTAAACGCATCACTTTTTGAGGTTGACATCTGTATTTAAACTGGCCCACATCCCAGTCCCCGATCCCAGCTTCTAGCAAAACACGCCATTTATAATCTACCCACACCTCCATTCTCCGATGAAAGGGGAAAATGCCACTGAAGCAAAAAAACAATCACAGGAGCTTCATTTTTCTCCTTACTGTATGCTGTGGTTATTTGGCTTGGCACGTTATAATATGTTCATATCCCCACTTTAGGGTCAAAACACCAGTCTTCTGCTGCCAATAGTGAAGCCAGACATTCACGTTGCAAAGTAGGAACATGTGAGAATCTCCTAGCTCTCCCATTGGGATGTTTGTTGTACTTAATGTGGTTCAAAATGGGAATAGCTGGAGTTTCCACATAGAGACGAAAATGCAGAGATTGTGGAAAGTTTCTTGAGCCAGAGTTGATTACAGTAAGGATAACTAAGTCTGTCTCTCACATTTTGGCTTTAGAATGAAAGCTTGGCTGGCCCTTAAGGGAACAGGCAGATGCTAAATCCGTCACTGAAGACGTCCTAAGATCCCTCTCCAACTTCACACTGTTTTTCCTGTACTCTGCATAGAACATGTATAGCCCAAGAAGCACAGTTGCTAATTAGACACCAACTCACTTTATTCTGAAGATAGCATATGGAAATTTTCACACAGAGTAATTTTGGTTCTTTGGCTTTTGTAGAGTTGCATGAGGGCAGAAATATTGGTATTTTTCCCCCAATCTTAACAGTGTATACAATAACACTTTCTGAAGTCCACCAGGCTACTTCCAGAGAAAAAGAAACCCTTAGCACCAAGGGATGTGAAAAAGTGTTTGACCCTGACAACTGGTTTCCAAGATACACACATATGTGCCACATTTCAAATAACTTTTACCATTAAATTAAATCTTAACTGGAATATTTATTCATTTGTATTATTATATCGGCGAAACAACGATATTATGGAATCACGTCCACAGATCCTATTCGTAATTAATTAATTACGGGCCAAAACTGTAAACGGATCTTTTTCAACTTTTGCACCCTGGTTCATATCATGAAGATGCAAAACTAGATTGAGTTTGTTAATTAAATAATTAACAAATTAATGTTTTGATGCACTTTTATTGAGCCAATAATCCTGCTGAACAT
The DNA here is from genome assembly GCA_036025475.1 of Philypnodon macrostomus. NCBI lineage: Eukaryota > Metazoa > Chordata > Actinopteri > Gobiiformes > Eleotridae > Philypnodon > Philypnodon macrostomus. The sequence continues at coordinate 11,253 of JAVQKC010043130.1, forward strand.
AAACTAAATCACGTGAATTTTAGCACAGTGATCTGGGCAATTGTATACTTAATGTACATAGGCACATTACAGAGGTCAAATAAAGAATGCCTCTATAGCGCCCCCATGTTTATGACCCCTATGGGATCCTGGACACACTTACTTTGGCAGAGAGCAATGAACCTTGGTACAGTGATTCTCCACAGTGTACCCAACATAAAATATTATTATGACCCCACCCTTCAACAAACAGGAAGTCGGCCATTTTGAATTGAATTTGGGAGGTCAGGTATATTTGACAGCCTCTAACACATACTTTGACCGATTAGGCTCAAAACTGAAACACCTAATTAGCCCCAGCTCTGAACACATCTGACTAATATGATGGCAGTTTCCTCTATAGCGCTCCCTATAAACTGAAAGAAGAATGTAGTTTTAGGGAAATTTACTAAATTTCACAAACATCCAGACAAATCAAAAAAGACAAATAGACCTTTCCCATGTTTGCCTTTTAATTGCTCGTTAACAAATATAAAAACCCTTGTCTGATTAAGGTGCCCGTGGGTGCCAGTTGTGGCAGACGTATGGGGCTGTTTTGCCGATATACACCTTGCTGTTGGGGACAACAGCACAGGCCTAGTTTGTTATTGAATCCAGAAGATAGTGGTGCCAAATCATTCACACATTCTAGGATCAGATGAGTGTTCAAAATGAAGACATCCGCACACTAATCACAGAGAATGGAGTGGGACTGTGTTAAACCAATGTAGCCTGCAGCATGTTTATGAGAAATCTTACAAATTAATTTACTATGAATAATTATTAGTGCACTGTACACATACTGATACACACTCCTCCTTATTTACAGCCTAGTATCTTGTTGATATACATATATTGATTTATAAAAAGTAAATCATATAATTATTAATAGACTTGTTTTTATGTATTTATTTTTTCTTATTTATTAAAAGACTGTAACGCATATATTCAGCTTCATCAACTTCATTACCTCCAATTTCAGCAGGGAAGTATTTTTCTGTTGTTGTTGAAAGTATATTAAAAGATTTCTTTATTACTGTATTGTTGAGGTATTATTATTTCAATTACCCAGCCCTACAATCCATCCTACACTCATTTCATTAGATGCCGTATACAGCACAAAGAAAAGCTTTATCTACTGACATGTTTGCATACTGAAATAAAGTACCCGAGGGTTATCATTAATACAGAGAAAATGTATATTCTTGCACAGACTATAGATGCTTACCAAATAAAATGTGGAGCAGAAAAATAAAAACGGGTCCTTTTCTAGATTAGTGCAGTCATTCTTTCCATTTTGTTCTGATGTTTTTCTTTTTGATTTACCCATGTCTGTAATTGCTCCCTTGCCCTTTTGCGGATGTCATGTAAACTTCGGTCTTCCAGGGAATTCCCTCGATGTAATCTGTAGATTGACCACAGCTAATCTGCTCTCCAAAAGACTAAGTAGTTCCAAACCCGAATCCAAACACACAGTAGACAAGAGGCCTTTTAAGTTGCCCTGTCCCCAACCCTTGACATTTCATTACTTTTTTCCCCTCCCTTCCTTCATCTCTCTTCCGAAACGCTGCCCCTCCCTTTCCTTTATCCCCGCTCCAAAGCTCACCGCCTCTTTTCCATCCCAAACAACTCTCTTCTCCTATTCTCTTTGTGAGGCATTTTCAAAACACCTTGTTCACACGTTTCACAACCGTTCGGCCACCGAGCTGTCATCCATATAACTTATTGAGCTTTTTCGTCCAATACTAACACGGGCCCCGCTCCCCTTCATTTAATCATTTTTCATCTTCTCAAAGAGCCCAAAGACCTTTCAATAGTTGGCAGTGTGTTGGAAATAGTGGCGGTTTCAGGTGGTCCGCAGCCTCTCCGCGACACACTACACCTATGTGTGTACGTTTATTTGCGTTTTTTACTGGAGGTCTGGGACTGACGTGTGGGTGTAAAACCACAGAAAGTTTGATACGCTGTTCATATGTTTTCATTGACTTTGTTTACTTTGCTCCAGCCCACCCTCTTTCACCATCACTATTGGATCATTTTTTATTGCTTCATGCACCTGGCCTATTTCTGATTCCCTGGATTTTCCTTTACTACCAGTTGCACTCCAGCCAGTCACATTGCATAATATACAGCTATGTTTTGTATATTTTCCTTTGGTGATGCAGATGGTGCCCTTTTTAATATTGTTGACTCATTGCTTGTGCCATAACCCACCTGTGTCTTAATGGCTGAGAGGCAGTTTGAAAGCTGTACCATAGAAGGAGGTGAAAGAAATGTGCTTGATTAGAAACATTATTACCTATAATTTTTCTATTAAAATCCAACATCTGAAAATTAGTTGTTTTGATTGTTGATGTGTATGTATATGTTTTATGGATATAGTCATTTCTATAATTAACTTTTGTCATGGGATTGTTCTGACTGTCCCTCTAGAAGGTACCAGTCTTAGCCTACAAGGTGAATTTGCTTCAATTGGGAGTAACAAAAGTGAGACCTTTTGAGGTGGATGAACTTGATATGGCAGAGCTCAGCATTCTAGAAGTAGTTGATGAATTTATTTGTACAAATGATCCTCCTCTGCATTGTTTATTTCTCTTGGGTTTTAATTTAAAGAACCTGTGTGTGTCCTACAGTTAACCAGGCATCAGCATAAAGGAGCAGTCTTTTACTTGTTCTGGCGCGTATATAGTGCAAGTGAAAGAAATAGTCAAGCAAATATAACAATGTATCCAGACAAATGAATGTTGCTGAATTTATTGTTTAAAAAGGTTTGGCACTTAGACGGAGATACATCCGACTGAGGTGGCAGAGGAGCGTGAGATGGTTCTGTTGATGAGATGGTAGAAGGTTGGCTGAAATGAATTTGAGTGACTGGAGAGTGTAGTGATCTTTCTGGTTGCATTTATGCTTCTGCCTCATTGTCATTGATAAAGTCTCTTGGGTGAGAGATCAAACATGTTCTAAAACCAAGTCCATATGGCCTTGTTTATTGACAGCCTGGATGACTGAGAAGACATTTTACCTCATTGTCATACATAGAGAAGTCGGCATTACTTTCTTGAAAGTGAATGTTTCATGCTGTTCTAGTCATTCAGTTTTCTCTGCTAAGGCATACCATCAAATTGACTCATGACAAAAGTAAATGTTTTCCCATTAAAATCCCTAATACAGTACATATTAACTACATTTGTTGTGTATTGATAAAGCACATTAAAATGTTCAGGATGTAAAAGTTGGCTTTTTTTCAGGTTGTGAGCTCATGGTTGAATATTAATTGCACACTCTGTTGGCTACCTTAGTGTGTGAAACTCCCTTCTCTCATCTTGTTAAAATCTGTATTTATTTTGAATTGACAAGCTGGCTGATGGATGTTTTCTTAGCCTGACGGACCCTTTATCCTTCTCGCCCTGTGTAAACTCCTGTTAGTTTGAGATTTAGTGTCTTCATTAAGTCTCAGACAGCACCTGCACTGACTCGGACTATAAAACTCTACATGGGTCACAATCCCATGTCAAGGAGCGGCGTCCTCCCTTCAATGCGGGTGGCTCTGTGCGGGGTAAAATTGCCTCGTACCCACCGCGGGAGGGCAAGGAGGTCAACTAAAATGGAAGTGCAGATTGAGAAGGAGATGAGATGAAGAGGGGTTCACCATGGAGCCGCGCACCCCCAGGATGTGGGAGAGGATGTGCGGATTATTCCCAGCAACAAAAGCCATTAGGCGCTGGAAGGACTTCACAGACTGTCGGTATTTAATCTGGAGATTGGGAGGTATGAGGGCCCCGCTTTTTGGGACCAAGCCAAGTGCAAAGTTTTTTTTTTTCATGTGTTTGTGCAGTGACCCTGTGAAAACAGCAGGAGAAGAGGGATATATGAAGACAGGAGGAGGCCAGGGGAGTGTGAAGTTTTTCTACTAAGATACCGGGTAGGAGGGCAGGAAACCTAAGATTAAGAAGTCAAATAAGGGCATGATTGTCAGGCTCCCAGACACTCACACAAACTCTAGAGACAGAAGGAGCTCGCAGGCCATGGACAAGTCAGCAGTTCATAAGATCAGCCAACTACAGTTTATGTTATCTGACAGAGAGGACAGCCTTCCATGTGTCAGCAGAATATTTGTGTACTCCAGACAGGGCTACAACTCCAAGGCCCAACCAGTGTTATCCTGACAGGAGTCTACAAGTAGAACATTTAATAATAAAAAGCATTAATTTTGTAACTTTTAACAAGCACAATAAAGTGTTTGATGAGAGAAATACAATACAGTACAGACCAAAAGTTTGGACACACCTGATTCATTCAATGAGTTTTATTTATTTTCATGACAAGGCAAGAAATCAATCTTATTAACCCTGACAGGGAACACCTGTGAAGTGAAGACCATTTCAGGTGACTACCTCTTGAAGCTCATCAAGAGAATGCAGAGTGTGTGCAAAGCAGTAATCAGAGCAAAAGGTGCTA
>JAVQKC010043136.1:0-11653 GCA_036025475.1 Philypnodon macrostomus
GTGTTACAATACTAGTGTTACAATACTAGTGTTTACAATACTAGTGTTACACTACTAGTGTTTACAACACTAGTGTTACAATACTAGTGTTTACAATACTAGTATTTACAACACTAGTGTTACAATACTAGTGTTTACAATACTAGTGTTACAACACTAGTGTTACAATACTCATGTTTACAATACTAGTGTTTACCACACTAGTGTTACAATACTAGTGTTTACAACACTAGTGTTACAATACTAGTGTTACAATACTAGTGTTTACAACACTAGTGTTACAATACTAGTGTTACAACACTAGTGTTGCAATACTCGTGTTTACAACACTAGTGTTACAATACTAGTGTTTACAATACTAGTTTTTACAATACTAGTTTTTTAGGGATGATCTAGTTAGTAACAATATATAAATATTTAGTTTATTTCTTTTTTTTATTTACTAGCAGGTGCAACAATTCTTATCAGTGCGTGGCCTAAGCTAATGAAGTAAATATACACAGATGACCAGGTGTATATTGAGGAGCAGTTATGTTGATGTGATCAGGCGCTGGGTTGAAATGAGGTGAAATTTAGATGGACATAAACAGTAAGATGAGAGAGTGATCTAATGTTGAGTTATGAGGAGGTTTATGATGTGGGACACTTTGATTACTGCTGGAGATGCAAAAAGAGACACAGCCTTTATCATAATCATAACCATCATGACCTCCTGCCACTGAAGTGAGCATCAGTGGAGACTAGTGCTGCCAGGAAACTTTAGAGAGAGAGTGAACTGTGATATAGAACATTTAACTAGATTCATTTACTCAAATGCTATTGATTTACCCAAATATATATTTACTGAAGGATACATAATGGCAGAGTAATTATCCGCTCCTGCCTCTTAGCATGGAGGTTGTGGGTTTGATTATATTACTGCCAACTATGATCTCTCTGAATGGAGTCTGCATGTCATCCCCGTGTTACTGCAGGTTTCTCCAGCCTTCCTCAACATTGTCCAAGTGAAGTGTGGCTGGCCACTATCCATGGTGCATAACGCTAGATAAATTTGTTTCTGTAATCTTGAGCTTGGTGGCAAACAGAGGTAGACCTGGGTACAATACTATTAATGTTACATGCATAATAGAAACAGTTTTTGAGTACGTCATTTCAAAAGCTCAAAAGTTTATTTGTCATATGCAGGTTCAACACTAGGTCAACAATGCAATGAAATGCTTAGGATCAGAAGAACCGTTAGACTCGCTGTCTAGATAGTCAAGAAGTACTAGTAGCATGCAATAATAGTACTACGTTCTACGGGATATTATATTTTTTATTTCCTGAAGTAGTACCATTTCCTCCACCTCTTGTATATTTTGGTGCACTCTGAAGTGAGGAAGTGTAGGGTCAGTTTTGCCTGAGTCAGTGTTTTACCAGAGCCAGACTAAAACACATATACATTCATTCATCTGCTGATGCTGTGCTTTTAGGCCTTATTTATCTTGTGATGTCAGGAGCCTAATACACTCTGAATCCATCACAGACACGACTCTCTACAATGGTGAGTTCCAGTTAGTTTAGAATCTGTCTTGATTTGATCTGATTATTACACTGAGCCTGACAGGGTTTTAATAGAAAAATCAGATTTCATTAGCATTGGTTTATGCTTGAGCAGGAGCAGCCAGGGCCATGGCACAATGGAAATTCTGGACGGTCTGGACGTGGTTCAAAAAGTGTAAGTGTAAAAAATCATTTTAAAGAATGACTCAGAAAATGGGTGCTACAGGGTTATTTAAGTCTATGGGTCAAGTCAGGTTCTAGGCTTGACCAAAAGAGCAATTTGCCACAAGCCAAATAATCAAAAGTCACCTATGTTTTAACACTGTGTTACATTGGATCCACTAAAATAAATATGTTCTCTGAATTTGACCCATTCTTCCAATGCATTTGTCCAGTCTCCAGTCCAGTACCATGGTTACAACAGCAGATTGGTGCAAAAAGGTGTCTTCAGACTACACTTTAGATAGCTGTGGCACAGGTTTTCTGTTTGCATAAATCTTTCAGCCTTTGTTATATTGGCTCGTATTTGAGTAAAAAAAAACTGTATTGTACGTACACAGTGTTGATCATGAGGTTCCAGATACATCCTTTGAACGGCACATTGACTCTGTTGGAAATCTGCTCCACTTCAGCGGGAACACCACCGAGGAATACACGCTGAAACACCATCAGCTGATCGTTGGGAAAGCCCAGCTCCCTCTTAGGCTCCTCATCCACCTGCACTGCAAAAATTCTGACAAGAGAAGGCAAAGTGGGTTAAGTGTCTAGCCCAATAACACAACAGCAGGTCAGAACTGGATGGAAATAGGACTGAGGATAGAACCACTAACACAAGTTTAGGACATATACATATATAGTTAAGTCCAAAAACAGAAGAAGCATTATTAGTGAATCATGACTAACCTGCCAGCCAGCCTTTCGATCTTGAGTGAATGCTCTCTTCCGTCGTTGAGGATGCCCTGCTCCGGACGCCTGATGACCCGTCGAGGGCTGTGGCTCCCGGTGAACAGCAGCACCTCCAGAGAGCCTTTGCTCAACATCACGGACAGGTAAGGCTATGAATGTAAAACAGATTTGATCATTTTAATTTAACTGGTGGTTCGAGTCCCCGTCCAAGCACACGCTGTCATTGTGTCCCTGGGCAAGACACTTAACCCGCATTGCCTAATTGTAATACATTTTTAGTGTCTTGTTACTATAATAATCCCCCCCACAAAAGACCTACAACATTCTTCAAATATAAATACAAATATCTTAAAACATGAATCCACATTTTTAAGACAAATGTAACTCTTTTATTCATTCAGCCGTCAGGCCTGTAGCCAGAGAGCTTGTCTTTGGATTTTATATGAATGAAGTGTCTGTTGTACTGACAGTGGTCCGTATTGATGTTGAATGTGACTGCATGAGAATGTTTTTAATCAAGCTGACCAGAGAGCTGTGAACTGAATTGCCCTATTTGGGATAAATACCGTAGTTTGAAGTTGAAGATGAAGCACTTTCTTAATGTTTTTAATCCTTGGTGGCAAAGTACGGAGCATATTGCACCCTCTATCATTTCTACTTGAGTATTTGATATTGTTTTGACAGTGATTATTTTTGAGTAAGCTACAGATTTTGAGTATTTTATTTACACCTCCGGCCAAACTGCAGTTTTTAAGTTCACTCTTTTCTGAAAAAAGACACATTATGACCAGTGGAAAATATTATAGTAAGTATAGTTAGGCCAATGGGGTTGAATAATGAGTGTTATGATAGAGGAGCAGGAGGTGCAGGATAACCACATACATACAAATACTATAGAGGTGTATGGCAGAGCAGAGCAGAGATGGGAGACAGACACAGGCAGTGAGCAGCAGAGCAGGGTCAGGCTAATTTGAATTTTAATTCACTGTGTGCCAGAGGGCGAAGTGGGAGACAATTTACCACCTGAAAATGGAATTTCAATTTGAGGTCGGGACAAATTGAACTGAGATGTAGCTACAACATGCCTCTCGCTCTCGTCTCGCTCTCACAAACCCATAAAGATACACACACCAACGTACCGGCGACACACACACACCTCGCACACTGAGACAAAGACAGTTTATCACAAATGAACTCACATGTTTCAGTAAATTTATACATGAAGAGGAAAATACACAGACGTGAGAGCAGTGAGAGAGGAACAGGAACATGCAGCCGACTGTGGAGCCTAATGCATACAGAATCAAACACTTTTATACCAGAGGCCGTCCTTAGAAAGATAATGTGTCAGGCCTGAGAGAGGAGGGACTTTGATCTCTACAGGAGTACATGATGCAACTCTACTACTACAACTACTATTACTACTACCACATGTCATCCTGCAAGTTCACCAAGTCAATTTGAATTTCAGAAAAAATTACAAGGAATACAGCATATTCATCTCATCAAGTCTTGGGATTATTGGAATTATTCAAAATTTAGCTTGCTAAGACACAATACTAAATCCAGTCTAAAGTCCAAAAATCAAACAACTCCAATCCAACTCCAATTAACAAATATACATGCAGAAGTAAAGTTTAAAGCAGTCTTTGCTTACATTCACATTTTCATGAATTAACTCTCTGTGGGTTCTTCCCAGACACTCTTGCTCCCTCTGCCCATCTGAATGTAAGCGTGAATAGTTGTCTCTCACTGTATGTCCTAGGGTCAGCATTATGGTCACATGCATGCAGTAATAATAGCAATAGTGTTGTAATAAACAGGTCATATTTTAAGTAATTTCTATGTAATTACTTTTGTTTTTATGCAATGCATTTAGCGTGGTAACAAAAGAATACCCTATAACCTTTGGGTTACGATTAGGGTAAGAGGTTTTACATAACAATATATAGACATTTCTTTAAAATGTACCATAATTACTATAATATTACCTGTTCATTACCACACTATTACCATATTATTACTCTGATATTAGCCTTACTATGTAGCCACTGTCCAAGGTGTTCCCTACCTAAGGCCCATAGTTGCTGTGATAGGCTTCAGTAACTCTTGACCCCTAACGGTAACGAAGATGAATGACATTTTCAATATTATTATTATTATATACTTTTACATCTCTCCTCCTATGTCCTTACCTCTTCTATATTATGCATTCACCTCTAAATTCCCCTCCATCCTTTGTGTCTCCTGTCCCCTCTCCCTCCACCGCCACCCCCACCCCCGCCCCCGCCCCCTTTGGTACCTCTCTAACATCCATTAGTCAGGGCCAAGTTGAGTTGATGGTGTTTTTAACCTCGCTTAACCTTTCCCGACACACACACTCTCTCTCACACACACACACACACGCACACACAAGTAAGCCCTTCCTGCCAGCGTAGTTAGTAAAAATAGATTTATGCGTCCAACAAGCGCTGATGATGGATACGCTGGAGGTAACCCTATGTCCTCACGCGGCACACAAACTGGAGGTTGTGCATTCATGTAAGCAAGTCTCAACGCGGACGACGTTCACAGAGATGAGATAAAGGTTTAGATGTGCAGGTGCAATTATTTTTACTGTCACATAGATTTTAACACCATGCATGCTGTGTTTATGTCACTCTGGGGTTTTCACACGAGGAAAACCAAAGCATATATATAAAAGTTTGATTTTCAGTGGTTTGCGCATCCAAACTATTTTGGTCTAACACAATGAAAAAAAATAACAATGTTGCAGGACTGCTTATTTGAGTTTTTCTCCAAGGTTGTGTGGTAGTGTGGACAGAAACCTCCATATCCTCTGTACAGTTTACCTTGGAGAGAAAGCACACACAATACTGGTTGAGTTTAAGATCAAATTCCAAAACGTGGTCAGACTTTTTGTTTCCAGTCAAATAAGTCAAAAAAGAGATCTTGATCTCAATGGGATTTTATCTGGTTAAATAAAGGTTAATAAATAAATAAATAAATAAATAAAAAATGTAAAAAGCAAGTCAAAGATTTAGTTGTAAAGGGAAGGTGCTTTTAAGAGTGGGGTTAATAACCTTATAAGAGCAGGTGGGTTAGCATTATAAACCAGGTCTAAAACAGAACTAATCCAGGACTGAAATAGGTCCAAACCTAATCTTAATCAAGACTAGAACGCAATAGACAGAATCTAAATGAATCAGGCTTCCAAAAGGTGCTACAGATATGTGATTATATAGAAGGAAGACAATGTTAAATATTGATGACGTTTTTTTAAGACAATCTGATTAGCATAGTTTGAAAAATCCCATTAATATGCACTCTAAAACTTCATGCACTTAATTTAGCTGTGCATGTTTGCCTGATCAGCTAAAGCTAAAAGAGTTCATCCTCAGGTAGACACACACTGGCTGACATTATGTCTACATCCGGCCACTGCTGTGTGTTTTGGATACGAGACAATCCTATTAGCTCTGATGCCAACAAATGCAAATCTCATTAATATGCACTTATGAAAAGGTGATTCACTTAGAGAAGCGGCTGCAGTGGTCAGTGTGCAGTGAGCTTACCTCGCCTGACTGTCGCCGTTTCCTCTTCGAGCTGTAGAAGTTGAGGTTACGGGCCTGAGGATGAAAGGAAGTAAATCTTACAATAAGCTACGCATAAGAAATCACATTCAACTGTTTGACACTAGTAGTAACTATAAAACACACCATTTCAAGTACTTAAATATTTTTTTACCACAATCTTTCTTTACTCTGGAGGTAGCTTGGCACCGATATGAAATTTCTTGGCCGATACCGATTCTGATATTTCAAATACCAATTTAGCTATGTTTATTATAAACTAAGAAATCAATATATATATATATATATATATATATATATATAATATAATATACACATCTATTGTTCATACAGGATCTATTTGGTACAGTCCACTGACCTGCTGGCTGACCTGCTGACTGACAGGAGCGGTCCCTCCCACTGCCAGCAGGATGGTCCCCGTATCTTCCAGAGTGCTGAAGGAGAAGCTCATCTCTGTGTCTATGGCCAGAGACAGTCCTTTCAGCTCCATGTAGCCCGGCTTAGAGAAACTGACTGTGTGCAGATTCTGCACAAAATAATACAACACACGACTGATCGTTTCATATAAGAGCACACAGTCAAGTCAGGTTTATTTCAGCAGCGTATTAAAAAGCAATCACATTTAAGCCATTATTTTAAAGAATTAATGAAAATAAAACATCACTATTAAACAGAGGTGAGTAGTACTCAGTTACATTTACTCAGTTACATTTACTTGAGTTACTTTTTAAATAAATTGTACTTCATAGAGTAGCTTTACTGCACAATACTTTTGACTTTTACTTGAGTAATAATATTTTGAGTAAAATCTTGGAAATCTAGAAAGAATGACACACAGAGGTACTTTTACCCACCTCTGTGTGTCATGTAAGAACAGCTTTATTTGAAAAATGACAGTTACTCAGGACATGAGTAGTTTTTTCACCAGTACATTTCTACTCTTACTCGAGTAATTATGTGAATGAGTACTTTTTACTTTTACTTGAGTAACATTATTTTGAAGTACCAGTACTCTTACCCGCTTATGATATTAAACCAGAGACAGTATATGCCACCAAATTAGCACAGCTATCCTATGTTTTCTCAATACTGTTATATGGCCGGCGTAACTCTATTGATATAAAGCACCGAACAGCAATAGGATCTACGGTAGTTATTTTTTTCTAATGAATTTTCTGTATACATGTTGCAATAGAGCCTTTTTTAAATGAATTGAACTGTTTGTCTGCTTAATGTTGCAAGCCCATACCCCTGAATAAATGTAGATTATTTATTGAAACAGGAAGTCTGATTAAAATGTGAGACATGTAGAATTGGGAACTGTGATCGTCACATGTATGTAACATATTTATACACTTGCTCCTGACACACGTGTAATGGACTATTTATAAGCTGCAGGGATGCTCAGTAGAAAGTCTGAAATATGGCCATTTAAATATGACCTGTCAAGGCATGGGGACTGTAAAGGGCAGCTCTAGACATGCCTCTTATACCCATATAGAACATAACAAGATCTTGTTACTAGGAGAGGTGGAGAGATGTATGTAAAAAGAATTGAATCCTAAACTAGATTACATGAAATGATATATATATATAATTTATTGATCCAAAAGGAAATGTATCTATCATGCTATCAGTTCACGTACAATATACGGTCAATGCAGCGCCACAATTATGCTATGTCTACTTACTTCTACATTACATCCCTTGGTGACCCCAGTGTAGTCTGAACTGCTGAGGAGATTATATGGAGTTCTGGACACTTCAATCTCCCTCAGGCAGCCCGCGTACCGCTTCAATGTGACCTCTGGCCTGTAAAGAGAGGAGCCGTCATTACTCATTTAAATAAAGAGGTATAGGTAACATTATAGTAGTATAGGGCACTGCAGTAGGAAGCAGTTATATAAGAAACCCTAAAGCTGGGAGGTGTCTGCAGCTAACTATAAGACATTACAGCTGGCATTTGTCTCCTGAAATACAGTATACTTTGACATTAAAGTGGAACTAAACACCTGGGTCAGATCTATAGTAAACCCACAGCCAAAATTTTAAAATGCTCTACAAATGGGCAGTGCCTGGCGGAGACAGAGGGACTGGGTGAAGGTTTGGGGTGAATGTGGTGTGGGCAGTGATCTCAAATCAAACTCCTGATTCACTACAGGTGTGTGTCTAAATGAGACACAGACATGTACCATGACATATCTTGGACCAATAGGAAAATTAAACTGTAGTAGCCACCGTTTAACCTAAAGTGTGTTCATTTTTCTACAGGGTTTAGTTACTCTTTAAGTCTTTAGCTGGAACTAATGGTTTTGTGACTTGTCTTTTTTGATCAGACCATATCTTCCCATGAATCCAGCCACCATCCAGCCCTTCACTCAAATCCTACACAGCCCCATTTCTCCTATTTATATTTTGGAAGAGATAATCTGTTATTTACTTTACCTGTCATCATCAGAATGTTACACCCAACCTGTACCATATTCATAGGTCATAAGTCTATCTAACATATTAATATAGGGTGAAGTGTGCAAAGTCAATAGTAGCCAAAATCAGTAAATCTGCTGGTGAGACAAATGTCATATTCAGATGAACACGGGAGTGAAAAGCATGAAAAGCTGCAGTGAGCCAGTGTGTAAACCACAAATGTATACAGCTCTTTTTGTGCTTGATGCCACATTAGCGAGACAAGCCTCATGCAGAGTGGGAAAATATACTGGGTAAATATAATTGTTTACCTGGTAACCATGCTGTTAAGACAAAACATATTACATATTTCAGTTAATGACTTGCATAAAATGACTGTATGAAGAGACTCATAATTGCCTGTGAAATAGTTTTTATCATTTTTTTTTTATTTGTAAGTGCACCGTGTGAAAAAAGAAGTGCTGTAATTACCTGTAATTTCCAATAGTGGGCAGACCTCCGAAATAGATCCTCTGGTTCTCTCTGAGGTTTAAACCAGTGGCTGAACCCTGAGACGCAGCGGTTATTTTCTCCTCTGCACCACTGTCAATGTCCACTATGGTCACAGTGGCTAAAAAACAGAAACATTCAGTTAAACATACTCAAGCAAACACATTTCACATTTGAGGTGTTGTGGTTTACCTAATCCTGTACATAGACCAAGATAGTACGTTTAGAATCACTCTCGTTGGTCTACAAAGCATGTCAGCACTGTCCTGGTATTTCATGGTGGTGAATTGGTCTAGTTTATAACATTTTTAATCAAATAAAAGCAGTAAAAGAGTTAACTATACCTTGTTTCTTGTTCCTGGACATGGTGAGAGACTTCCAGTGTCCATCATTGTGGCGTTTTGTGGATATGGCCCTGCCAACACCGGAGCCTAGGTCAAAGTTCAGCTTCACTTTGCCCTCTGATAGTTCAAGAGACATGAAGTCCTTCTGCGAGTAAAGTAATGTTGCAGAAAACATATACAATCATTATGACCATGAAAGAATGAGAAGTCAATTGTCTATAACCATACTCATATCTACTCAACAGAACATACCATATCCAGAGTGGCCAGATACATGAGCAGAGCATCAGAGGAGAAGGTGCGGAACTTGAAGGTAACCGTGGAGATGTTAGGGTTCCACCTGGTGGGCCGGGCCACTGCAGCGTACCCCTCTCCATCCAACTGCACTGTGCCTTCACCTTCGGACTTCTGAGGGCTGAAGACATGTAGTTGAAAACATTAGCAACATATTCTTTGTAGTAATCGTTGATTTTTTTTGTCTACATATTACAGTGATGGGGATCAATGTACATCATTTCTGAAATATTATCTTAATGTACCGTAGACTAGCTCGAGTTAACACAATTAGTCAAATGAAAACCTACATTGTGTATACTGTTTTCAGCCTACCTGACAACACATCCTTTGCAGTCTCCCTGTCTCTCTCTGTAGTTCCACAGTCCAATTGGTTTACCATCCAGGAAGGTCTCCCCCATGCAGCCCACAAATGTAGATGTTCTCACTGCATCTGCTTTCTGGAAGTCAGAAAAAAACGAATCCTTTAGAATTCATTAAGTTGTTTTGCTTATTTTTGTCACGGGTGGATGGAGCTGGAGCCAGTGACCTTAGTTGGGGTATATACTGGACAGTGGCCAATCAGTAGCAGGGCTGACATACACACATGATTTAGATTCACCACTTCTTTTCACATGCATGTCTTTGGATGGAGGAAGAAAACCAGGGAGAACCCACAATAACACTGGGAGGACACGCAGAATCCACTGAAATAACCACTCTTAACACTTCAACATGTGTTATTGTAAAAATCTAAATACCTTCACAGTTCCAAAAATCCCTCCTACAAACAGGTATGCATTTTGGTCCACATCTAAAATGGTGAATGCACTGGGCGAGTCGGCACTTGCTGGAGTAGCCATCATCCCAGCCATCGGGCCTTCTAGTGGGTACACCGATATGGTCCCAGTCAGTCCTTTCCTATAGACATAAAGATGATAAACAAAGTAAGATGATATTCACTTTGCTTGGTTCCTCTTCGAGACAACTTCTGTGATTGAAAGTGTTACAATCCTATGAATTCAGCTTTTATGAACTTTCCTTCAGCAGGATTTTTTACAGACAAATTAATCTTTCGCCTCAGAGTTTGTTTTCGACCCTCGTGTACCGTGCGGGGAGACATTTTGGAGACTGATAGCCCGTGTGATTCTATTGGAAAACACCTTTGGGAAATCTCTAGGTGAAAATGTGCAGTGCAGGTGGGGCAGACGAGGAAAAGATGGTCGGTATACAATATTAGGTTTTACCGGCACAAACCGGATATGTTAGATTACACTGTATCTATGTAATGATGTGCCACAGGGCTGACAAGGACGTGAAAGTGTTGATTTCCCAAGTGATACAACGTGTTTTTATTCAGCAGCATCAATGTAAACATGTCCCCAGGCTGTAGTATTTCCTTGTTTTTGCTAATATGATCAGTGGTAATAAGTTAGGTAACGGTGACAGGAGCATACATACAGTGGTACAAGTCAGCTTAAATCTTCAGGCTTTTAACATAAATAACCAACAGTGTCTACGGCTGAATAATGTCAGATGATAAAAAATAATAGCAATAGCAGAAGGCGTTGAGCAAAAGTGACAGAATTTTACCAATAGTCTAGTGCAGCCATTTCCAAGGTCAAGGCCCCCCTAAATAATCCAAAAATGTTTCACAGACCCCTTAATGTCAAAATTATAATATATATATTTTTATTAACATTGAAAACAACACAGTACAGTTTTGAAAAGCTATATAGTAATTGTTTCAAGCTACAATTATTGTTGACTCTCTGGAGACCCCCTGCAGTGCCTTCATGGCCCCAAGTTTGGAAATCACAGGTCTAGGGTGGTCAGTTTAAAAACAAGTTATAATTGCCAATAGGTACAATATTGACTCAACTCAAGAAACCATACCTGACTGTCACCCTTTAAGGATAAGACCCAGTGTGCTTCAATACTAATATACTAACCATGCTAGAAGATGTTAGACTGGCCTCTACTCTTACAATGTTTAAGTCCAGGCTGAAAACTGTTCTGTTTAGCTGTGCATATGACAACTGAGTGTGGTTCTTATCTTCAAACTTTTTATTTTTAAAT
>JAVQKC010043156.1:0-23207 GCA_036025475.1 Philypnodon macrostomus
GGTCATGACCCAAAGCTCATGACCATAGGTGAGGGTCGGCACCGGTAAATCGAGAGCTTCGCCTTTCGGCTCAGCTCCTTCTTCACCACGACAGACCGGTACAACAACCGCATCACTGCAGAGACTGCACCGATCCGCCTGTCAATCTCACGCTCCATCCTTCCCTCGCTGAACAAGACCCCAAGATACTTGAACTCCTCCCCTTGAGGCAGGGGCTCTCCTCCGACCTGGAGAGGGCAAGCCACCCTTTTCTGGTCTAAACTCATTTCAAACCAATACTGTGGTTTACATAGGACAATATTATTTTTAACAGAATTGTACAACCCAAAAACATAATGACAACTCTCTGTATCCTCTGTAATGTAAGGGCTGCAGACAAACAATGTTAACTATTTTGATATTGATATTTTTATTTCTTTTTGTTATGCTATTTTAGTTTATTGTATTTAAACGTCCGTCCACAGTTTTATACATTCAAAAATAATGTTCAGTTTGTAAGTGATCTGGAGGTAACACAGTTGGTATAGCAGTAATGTATTAGGTTTAAATTTCAGTATTAGCATTGTTTGTTTGTTTATTAGGATCCCCACTGCCGTGACAAAGGCTACTCTTCCTGGGGTCCACATCATAAAAACACTATAATTAAAAAACAAACACTAATATTAAAGTATATTAGTATATCATATTTTTAGAAATTGTATCATCATTTCCCAGTGTATCGTAAAGTATAAAAGAAAAAAAAATCCAAAAACAATTTAGAAAAAAATAAACTGATATTAATTTAAATTAGAATTAAAGTTGATGAAGCAGAAATTAAATCAATATTAATTAATTCATATTTTTACATTACTCATTTTATAGTAATCGATCTTATTTTTTGACAACTCAAGCTGCTAGAACTTTTTCTTCATCATATACAAGCTCGGCCCATGTCCCATTGTGGCCGTTTGCTCATCAGCCTATTACTTTCAATAGGCGTGCAGTAATTGGCTATTTCACACATGTAAAGGTTGAGCTGGCAGAGGGTAAAGGCCAGGCAACCGGGCTGTCAGTGTCCGGCTCCAAAGTCATCCATCAATTATTATCAGGCATTAGGAGAGCTATTGTGGGGCCGAGGAGGCACTTTGTCAAACCTCATCCAGGTTCATGCATTAAGATCTCCACAACACAGCAATATTAAACGTAGCAAACAAAAACACAGAAGCATGAATAATAATCTGGTCTGTATTAATACTACCTTGTCTATTTGGTCTACCAGTCTGTAATAATTCCAGTGGTCTAGTTTTTTGGTATAGTGGATAGCACACTTCCATTAAACCAGACATTACAGTTGACTTCTGAGGTGCAAATTCTGTATTTTCATTTATTCATCTTCTTCCACTTTTTCTCTTTATGGCTGAGTAATTGAATGGAGTCTACCCCAGCAACTATGGGCCTTAGGTGGAAACATGCAACCATTACCATATGACACATCCATGTCTTTAGGCGGTAGGAGGGAGTGCGAGTGAACCTACAGTAACACAGAGAAGACATGCAGACTCTCCTTTCATTTAATAGATTAATGGCCTACTAATAAAATCTGCCTAGTCCTGTTAATTTCTGTGCTCCAATGCAACTTTTACTCATTATACATCTTACCATCTTATTTGCTGACATTTCATTTTTTTCTGTGAGATCTTAAGGCTATACTGAAACAGCCCACCTCAGCATGCATTGTGATATTCATAAAAGCCAATGAATCACTCCGCCGCCATCTTTCCATTGCATCCACAGTAAAAGTGAAGAGGGGGTTGAAAATAAAGGACGCCAGGCTTATATGGTCGGTCGGGGTGAGTTGGCTGGCCCGGTCTCCGCTGACAGGTTGTGATAGGTGTCATCTATCACCTGTGAAAAGGCCTGAAGGCTTACCACACCAATCATACCAGTGCCAGATGTTACAGCCACAGCCACAGCAGTGCAACAGATTCACACACACACACACACACACCCCCAGTACATGTTTGCAAGGATAAATCAGACACAAACAAACAGCCTGCCCCTCAAAGGCATGCAAAATGTGCCTGTTGTTATTCACTGTAAACCACATGTATAAACAAGAGTATATGTATTTTACTCAAAGATAAGCACGGTTTACTGGAAAATGATAAGTGCATCTTACGGTCCAACAGGTCTTCTTGAAATAGAGCCATCAAATCTGAATACATTTGATTAACTAGGCGGCAATGATTTATTAAAAACAGTTCAGTGCATATTTAGATTTGCAAGAATGTGTTATTTTCTTTAAAAAAAAAACTGGGCAAATATAGGAGAATTTCACTATTGTTATCATTTGTACTTTTTTATCTTAATGTTGAATGATTTTTAGTGTTAATTCACATTTACCTAGCTTCCCAGCATCTACATACAGCATCCATACAGTAAGTTTGTGGTGAGATGGATCCATTTTACCAATAATAAGGTTATTTTTCCTGATATACAATTTTGTAGACTATATACTTGTTTGATTTAAACTATCATTAAAATGGACTATATTGATATACATACAAATAAACTATAAAAAATATGATTATGGGTAGAGAAACCCAGGAATACCACCAGCCTATATGTAAACCGTGGCAGTAGAAAACAAAGACGTGACATCTCCATCAAGTTTATGAGCTCAGATAAAGAAGGGAAGAACCCTACATTCTGTGTCCATGGAGGCAGACAAAGGAAATGGACCACCCCGCTGCAAGAGCAATTACTGCAACAACTTCACATGTCGTTGTATCCCCCGAGGGCCCAGGCATTATGAGTCCACCTGTCACATACCAGTACACTTTCACCAGACCCCTTACCCAGGCACTAACTCTCAATTGGTTGTGTGATTATGTCAAAAGCTATTATTTGACACATTCTTAGAAAATAAGCCAGAAATGGATTGGGTTGATGAATCTTTTGGCTTGATGCCCTGTCTATTGGCCCAGACATGATTGAACTATGGGCCATATAGTATCGGCTGTGATATACCAGTAAAAAATGTGGACGTGAATAGGAATTTTGCCCCGGATCTTCTGCGTGGCGTCGTGTGTCGTGTGCACAGCAAAAACAAACGGAGATGATTTAGTTTCATTAAAAGGTATAAGCACATTCAGTAGCACTGTAAAAATATCATTAAATGTTGTCATATACAAACGCAACTGATTTTTCCAGTGTATCTTAAAGTTAAACATAGATCTCAATAAAACATTAGATACATTTTTTTACCCAAACACAATTTAGATAAAATAAACTGACATTAATATAATTTGAATAATTAGAATTAAAGTTGATGAAGCAGAAATGAAATGAAATCGACTGGTTAAATGCAGCCAGGCCCAAGTGTCTCATATTTCTATTGCAATATTTTATCGTTATTGGGATAAATATTAAAATATATTGTGATATAATTTTGAGAACTTTGAACATTATGCCAGTTTTTGTTTCATGTCAATAGACCCAGAAATTGCAGAGACACCTAGCACAAAACACATCAAAGCATCTCCATTTTAACAGTAGATTCCACCACGGCATTTTGTGCCTGTCCTCCAGGACATATAGGTCTTTAGATGTGAAAGCAGCTAATAGTTGGAGAAAAACTAAGGATCTCTCAAGTTTGTGCTGACACTAAACCAGAAAACTCCAATTAAAGGCCCGGGGATGAAAACAAACTTAAACATCCACACGCTAAAGCTGTCCTGGGGTCAACAGGGTCTGAACTGTTTTAATTAGCTGGCTGAAACATCCAGTCATCATCCACACAAACTAATGTCCCTTGTGCCATGCTTGCAAACAAAGCCATCCCATTATTACCGCTTGGGAATGGCCGTATTAGAATTTTTAACAACCTCACCATAATGCTTCTCATAGCTGACCTTTTGCAATGCGTTTTTTCCAATGCAATTTCAAAGTTACAACATATTTCTGACATTTTTGTGAGCTTGCAAGCCTGAATGCTTCAAGTTTTTTCCATGGTATTTCTGCTGCTGTGAACGGAGGAGGGGAAGGGCCAGTGTTGAGGTAATGGACCTCTTCATGCTGTGCAGACCTAACATTGCAGTGAAGTATGAAGGGTAATCCTATATGGCTGCCTCTACATCACTCGCTGGGATACGGGAGCAAGAGTCAGATGGAGAAATGCTAATGTTGATTCTTCAGGATTGATAGAGATGATTGCATTTAGACTAGGCAGTATCTAACATGTGTAGCCAAATGAAACCACAAAACTGTATGGGGTTTTAGTGCATTCATGTAGTTTTACCATACGGCTTAATGCTTTACTAGATAGAACTAGTTTTATGTGTTTTTGTTGTTGTGGTTGGTCAACACAATGATTCATTAGCATGGGTTGAGGTTTTCACACCAGACTGGATCATGAAAGTGAAACGTATATATGATACATAATTTTTTTTTTTATAGAGACGTTAAGTGACCAAATTTAATTACTTATTTATTAGCGGGATCTACAGGGTCATCTAGTCAGGTGTGAAATAATTCCCCTTCCAGAGAAGACAGTGCTCAATAAATGATGTTGACTTGCCATTGTGGTGACAAAATAAATTTCAATTACAGCCATGTGAAATTGGATTTCCTTGGAGCATTAGGGGATTGAGAATCGGCGAACGCTTTCATGGCTTTGCCCTTTCTTCCAGATTACTGGTCACAGGACGACTAGGGTGTTGTCTAGCTTCACCACAGGCTTTACTAGCAGTCTTATGAAATCAATAAGTCACTTTGGACACAATTGTTTGCTCTTGTAACAGTGTAGAGGGAATTAATGCCGTGATTGTGATTGGAGGCGGTAGACACTGCACTTGGTGACCTTCTGTTGTAGGCAGAAATTGGCTCCTATTCAGTCCAAATCACTTACCATGAACATATCATCACTGTAAATAACATCTGTATTGCATTGTAGGAGTGTAGTGGTTCAGAAGGTTGGGCAGGTTTCACTATCCAGAAGGATGGCTGTTCGATCCCCACCATGGTCAAAACAGTGTGTCCTTGGGCAAGACACTTCATCCACTTAATATCAGTATGACTGCATGGATTCTGTCCCATGCAGGCCACCACTGTATGGAATAGACTTAACTTAATTTGTAAAGAGCTTTGAGTACCAGGAATAGCACTATATAAACCCAATCCATTAGAATTCTGTTTTGAAAAAGTCTCAGAACTAACAACAAAAGAATTTGTAATTGTCCACCAGACTTCTTGTCTTGAGGCTTCGTTCTTACTACACCTGACCTTCATGTTTAGTGAGGCATGACCCAGGCCTGTGTTCCTGACTGACTGCAGCCTCTCAGACAGTTACAGTCAACACCCGCTTGTGTGCAAATAAGATTCACCACATACAGATGACATTTAAGAGCCTTATTCTTCAGTCTGATGCACACTTTCACTGTTGAATGGTTTCCCTGAATGAACCTAAATGTGCTACTGACAGACCAATTTTCACAACAGGGTCATAATGATAAGAAATATCCCATTTGAGCTCTGCTAAAATCTGTATACGCCGCGGTGTGTGGATCACTCTTGTTGAAACCAGGCATTACTGTCAGCACAGACACACTCAGTGCCACTGGGGCATCCGTCAGTTTTGGCAGAAAGACTCACAGATAAGTGCAAGCCGATGAGGGGAGAAATCAGTAACGCTTTTGGCATGTCTGGTTTCTAACAAAATATTGAGCTAATATACCCATATATTATAGTATAGCTGAACAATTTACACTAGAAGAGGACAGGTATACTAAAATGTTGTAGGACCATGCAGGATTGTATATTGATTGTGGAGGGTACATAGTGGCTGAGTGGTTAGCAAAAGAGATTGTAGTTTTGATCCTTGGGCAGAGGTGGGTAGAGTAGCCAATAATTTGACTCAAATAAGAGTACTGTTACTTCAAAATAATGTTACTCAAGTAAAAGTGAAAAGTACTCATTCACATAATTACTCGAGTAAGAGTAGAAAAGTACTGGTGAAAAGAATTACTTAAGTCCTGAGTAACTGAGCATAATGTCAGATTTTTTGTTGTGTGCAAAAAAACTTAAATTATATTTTAAAAAATTAAGGCACAAGGAATTAAATTTCCACTTTTTCACATAAAGCTATTCTTGCATGACACACGGAGGTGGGTAAAAGTACTCTTACTCGTTACAGTTACTTAAAAATATTATTACTCAAGTTAAAGTAAAAAGTATTGTGCAGTAAAGCTACTCTATGGAGCACAATTTATTTGAAAAAAGTAAATGTAACTGAGTAAATATAACTGAGTAAATGTAACTGAGTACTACCCACCTCTGTCCTTGGGTCAACTGACACATGACATGCCCTTTGACTAACTGGCCACTGTGCTGTGTGTTGATGGGACAGGCTCCAGTCAGCCTTCTCTAATGGACCATGTGCTCCGAGTGTCGAAGGATGCCTTGTTATGAATGTGCTGTTTCTATATTATTCTCAGCTTGCTTTAAATGGAATACAGCCTTTCTGTGACTGCAGCCTTTAGAAGCAGTATTGGAGTTGGAGGATTCTCAGTGGGGAGTTGTCAGAAGTAAAAGACCTAAAACAGACTGTGTATTTCTTTCACTTACAGAAACTTCTCTCAGTTCTCCCAAGACACACAAGACACATTGGATAAAAAGTCAAATGTATAAATAAAACATAAGGACAACTTCATATACAGTATTTAGTTTGCATGCAGGATTGTGATCTCAAGAGTAAAGGTATCCAGTGTATTATTTTAACATTCTTTTGTGGATGAAAGCATTGATTTTTAGAGTTCTCCTCCTAGAGCTCGTAAAGTTCAGCAGAAGTCTACTGTATCTATAAATGTATAAATGACTATTTAAATACGACTAACCTCTACACATGCATATTCAACTATCTGTGTGTGCTTGTGTGTGACTGTGTGTGTGTGCCAGCCGGTGTCAGGGTTACTGCCCATGTATAATGCATATTCAGTCCACACAGCTGGCTCTGATAACACCCTCCAATGGCATCATCTGTCAGAGGTTGGATAATGGCGGCACCAGGCAGCAGTGATAGTCAGTCTCTATTATAATTCTGTCTTTTAGCTCCAGACGAGAGGTGAAGAGGTCCGCAAACACACACAGACACAATGAAAAGGAGCCGGTCCAGAGTGAGCAGACATTAAACCTTGAAGTCCAAAGTGCCTTTGCTTTAAAAATGCAGAGTTTAGATAGTTAAAAATATCACTAAACTTCCCTATATCATAATGTAGAGACACAGAAGCAGTGGTTAGTGCTCCTACCGTCAAGAAAGGAGGTTGTAGGTTCAATGCTGAGCCACAAAACAATCTCTCTGGGTTGAGTCTGCATGTCATTTTTGCGTTACTGTAGGTTCTCTCCACACATCATCCAAAGACAGTGTTCGGAAAACTCAAAATTGCCAATTAGTGAGTGAATGTGAGAGTGAATCAAAGTCTGCCAGTGTATGTCTTATGTCAGCCCTGCGACTAACTGGTCATTTCTGTAATTGCTGGGATAAGCTCCAGTCACCCGCAACCTCTAATAGCAATAAGCGGATAACATGACTGTATTCATAGAAGAATCATATGATATATCAGAACTGAAGTACAGGAAATATGGGAAATAGGATAGTTTCCTTTTCCGTATGCCAGGATTAATTGAAAGACGTCTGAGACAATAGTTGAAAGAAAACTATTTGGTATGCAGATCTGTTAAAATGTGACGCTTATCAAACCATGTCTTAAATACTTATAAAGAACCTTTCAGAAAGTGACAATATTGAATAAAATAGAGCTTTGAATTTGACGCCACATACTTTGAACTGATAAGAAAATAGCAAATAGTGTTTATATTACTTTGTCATCGCTGTATCGTGCAAATGCAGAACATTCTCCGAGCAAAGATTTGAAGTGTATTAAGATAAAAAGTAAACAAACTGAAAAAACAAGTTCTATCTTTAATTTTGGGAAACTTTGGACTGCAGTGCATTTTCTATTTGCTGAAGTTCAAACCAAACATCAGAATAGTGCAGTTGTTGTGTGTGTTTTGGGAATTTCACGTAAATCCATATGGGCTACAGTAAAACCACACTGGGTGCCACTTTTGTGATCGTTCAAAGGCCGAGGATCTCAAAAGAAAACTGTGATAAAATTTTTTTTATATCGATATGCAATATAGATATAAAATGTGACTAAATGGCAAAGAAAGTTTAAAAGCCTATTGGCATGGATATTACATTATGGAGATGTGTTCAGCTGCTATCCAATACACTACACATATCTTCTGCATTATTTGTGCATCCATCTGAGGTTTTCAAAGCTCCGATGTGTCATTACAATGTCTGGTTGAGTTAAAGCAGAGACACAAATCAGATCCGGGATACTGAGTGACGGCCCCCTTCTGCCCCCTCCCCGTCCTATCGGTGCATTGGTAAAGGGCATGGGCGGCATAAATTTGGTGCTAAATGGCCACCTGTCATGTAGAAGGTGAAGGATCACATCAGGTGACAGGCAGGAGCAGATGCCTGTGAAGGTCTAATGACGGTGACCCCTAGCTGCTGTGTGCGGTACATGCATGTGCAACTCAGACACATCGCCCACACGTACACCCACGCGGCCTGCACCCCAGACTTTGGACCACGCCCACTTTAGTAAACACACTGTCTGCAATTTACCTCCATTTCATTTGTCAGGATTAGTCATTTTAAAGCGAGATATGACAGATGAATAAAGAAATTCTAATATGATCTGCTCGTCACCTCATTTTTACTGTAACCGCTGTTCATATTAGTAGCAGTACTCTTAGACAATAAAATGGTAAACTGATTAATAAAACGGGCTGTGAATGAAAAATATAGTATAGTATATTAGGCGCTCCTGAAGATAGTATCTGCCTCAAAGTTTCAGAGAAAACTTGGTGATACATAGAAATCTATAGTTGCAACAATTTATTATTATTATTTAATGTATTATATACATCTTAATTCATTTGTTCATTTTCTCATATTGGTGTGAAGTTTTACAGGCAAAGGAGGTAGAAAAAAAATGAAATGGCATGAGCTTAAAAATGCAAATCCTCTTTCAGTCATTTAGGAGAAAAAGCTCCAGAGCTTAGCTTAGGTGACGTGATGTATCTTTAGTTAATTGAATACAACTTAACCCACTATCAAGGTGACCTAAGCTAACACTAGCCACACAGAAGGATGGCAGAATGACCACATATGGGTGAGTGCTGTGTGGACTGGTGGTGGTGGAGGGGCATTTGTTTGGCCTAATTTGCGTAATGGGCAGTGACAATAGAAAGGAGTGAGAGCACGAATACACCATCCATCATGAAGCTAACTGTTGACTGGTCCAGATACTACAGCCTAATGTGAACCAGACCTGGGTCATCAGCTTAGCTCAGAGTAACGTAAAGACACAAACTGCTTTTGTGTTCATTTAGGTGTAATGTCCTTGGGGAGTGGTGGAAACAAAAACTTACATTTTTCAAATCAAACGGTTTCAAACGGGGCTGACGTGGCAAACACACCATTTCAGTAACACACAGGCGAGGTGGGTGAAGTGTCTTGCCCAGTGATACAATAGTACAGACCTGGGCAAAGGGTGGCCGGGTGGCTGTCTGCCCCACTGAAGACTTGGTAACAATAACAATAAGCAACACGACACATGGTTTTGAGGACATTTAACAGAATAATTCACATTTGTGTTTCACATTACTGATCTACCACAAAAGAGTAAGCCCTTTTAAGACACTGCGTTTATTAATTGTATAGTGGACTCTTTTTTTGGGACTTCTTATAGGGTAGCTCATCTCAACAGGTTATCAGCCCTCCTCAACAGTCCCTGGTCCCAATGTGGCCCTCAGAGAAAAATAATTGCCCACCCCTGCAATAGTTAGTTAGTTAGTTAAATTGAATAGCACATAAATCAAACAAACAACCTCCAGATTAGAGTAAGATTACTTCTAGCACCACTTCATTTTGCTAATGAAATGTTATTGTAACTGGTATGTAAATAGAAAATGCCATGAAAATGCACTAAATTGCCAATTGTGGCTTAAGTTAGCAAGATCAATACAACTTTCCATATATTTATAGATTGCCGTTTCAGGTTTCTTAAAAAACAACAGTTAACCTTGCATTGAATATATTTGCATCCATCACACAGAGCCACTATTCTGTGAGGGGACTAAGACAAAGGTGTGCTTTTCTTTTGTCTTCCCCCGAGTGGAGAAGTCACATGAGGATCTGGAGGATAAGCAAATTCATTAAGAGCGACTGGCAGCACTGGAGACAGGATTAACAATCCCTTTATGCTCAAATGTAATTGAAAATATGGGCCATCTCATTTTTCACACAAATGTGATTGGATATGCTCCTGTTGTGGTGAGAGTAGCCTCAGTTAAGCCATAATTAGATTTTTAAACTACCACTGACAAATAACATTACAGTCATCTGGTTAAGATAATGTCAAGTGTTATCACTGGGATCAATCAGAGAACAATTTCACAGTTGGAGAAGCATTTATCTTTCTCTTACAATGGTTTTAGGAGGTTAGTTACAACATGACAGCTGTTACTGTGACCAGGACAAACTTAATTCATCTTTTGCTTATTGCTAGTGACTTCAGGCCTTTAGGAGTACTTTCTGGACAATGGTCAGTTAATTGCAGGGCTGACAAAGAGACATATAGACAGCCCTTTTCTGTCACATTCATTCACTAAGGGAAACTGGTAGCCACAATTTCACCTTCCGCATGCATGTCTTTGGGCGGTAGGGACAAGAGAATCCAGAGACCACACAGGGTGGACATCCAGACTGCTAATCAAGTAGCCACAGTGCACCCAAAACTGTATTTTAGACACATACAGCATATATCGTACATTGGACGCATACATAAACTGGATGGAGGTTGAGGTAACTGAAGAATCTACCATTATATAGTGCACTGTAGATTGTGACATACAATGCTCCATCCTTTTTAGCTTTTATGTGGAACAGCTCAAATTATGGTAGAAGGCTTTTCCCATCACCTTGCCTGAATATTTTACCACTACGGTGCAGGGAGTAAATTATGCTAAAATGAAGCATCCAATCCCAATCAATGTGATAATGGGCATAGGAGCAGTGAGTTCAGAGGTCAAGCCAGGATATCCTGAATGTTTTATGTGACATGCAGGAGACGACATAGCATTATTTGATGAGGTGCTCTTGAAATCAATGAGGTGTCCAAAAATGAGGCAGTTTTAAAATGTCCTTCAACATGATAACACAACATATGCAAGACGTACAGCCAAAAATCCATTTCCATCTGCTGTAAATATAAATCAAGGTGTATTGTGTTCCAAACATCACAGAAAAGGTGTTTAAAAGGTATACGTACTGTAGGTGTTGGCTGATTACAACAATGAGTCTAAATCAACAAAGCAGTTTATGATAAGGAAATACATTTTTACATGGACGCTCAAGCTCACTAACACATTCATACAACATGGGTGATGCCTTGCCCAAGTAACAATGGCAGTATATGAACTGGGTTGAATTTGAATTGTTAGTAGAAGGCATTCTCGATCACTAATGTGCCAAAAACATGAATTAATAAAAGCATCATTATTTTACAATGGTACAATTTTCGTCAATGTGGGGGTCGCGACTCCTAGGGGGGTCTGTGGAGGTACTTCAGGGGGGGTCGCCAATATGAGTTGGTTAAATAATACATTGTTATTATTTCAACCAATTAATTATGGAAATTATCCACATACATTTTGCCGCTGGATCCTTCCTTGATATAAGCAGGATGATTTGACTCTGTTGAAGCTCAAAAGGAAGAATATTTTCTGCAAATCTGCCAGAAATCTTTGAGAGAAAGGGATATATACTTATAATTGCCAGGTTGCCAGGTTGCCAGGTCTGTGAAATCTGTCCAAAAACAACCTAATGATAAAGACAAAAATAGAAACAAAATGTCCATATTGCTCAGCCTCCCTTGATAAAACTGTTGGTTAAAAGTTTTTAAATTGAAAACATAATAATTATTGTCAGGCATCAATAATAAGTGTATGTTCATACCATTCTTTTATAGGCTGATTTTTGGAGATCATAATTTTAAGATTTTTAAAACAATACAATGACTAGATATCCCATCTCCAGTTAAAAAGTAGTTATATGTGGAGGACATTTTAATAAAAACTCATTAATATCTGGCTAATATTTTATTTTATTAACCTTTATTTAACCAGACCCTTTGAGAAGGGTCAGATCTCGTTTACAAGGGTGACCTGGCCAAGTGGTCCACAGCACTCATCAAGAGCAGGACAACAATCAGTTCACAATGAGGTGACTACAACCAGTCACAAACCTCAAGGCACAGTAGTAGACAGTGTTCAAGGACTGAAGGCATTTAGACGAAGCAGTCATCAGATAATCAAGCACTGGTAAAAGTGTTGCAGATACAAGTGAGAAACAAGATTTGTTCTGATATTCAAAACCCAGCTTTACCTTAAATTTTTTGACCAAATTTGAAATATGTGCTTTGAAGGAGAGCTCTGTATCAAGCAAAAAACCAAGATACTTATAACTGCCAACTAACTCTTTTTATGTCCCTTGAATCATTATTACAGACATGCTCTCGTGTAATTGACACTTAATGCTGGATTCCACTACATGTGTCGTTCGCTCCAGTCCCTAATATCCACTGCATGCGCTCAGGTCAGGGATGTGATCTGTGTAGATTGACTGCAAACTCGATCCAGCGTCTTGCAGAAATGTGCGCATTTTGGACAGATGGCGGAGGAAGATCTTGCTGCAAAGGCTGAGTAATTGCTGTGGAGTTCGTTCCGTGGCGGAGAGGTGAAAATGCCATTGCAGTTGTTTTTTGTTGTTGTTGTTTATTCATCATAATGTAAAAAGAAGAGAATTGTATTAATAATAACTGTATTATTAATACAATGTGTTGTGTGTGTATAGTGTGTGTGTTTCTTTTGGGAATGGGCATGGCATTCTATTAATTAACATAATTTGGGGAAATTGTGGTGTGATGAGTGTTATGGTATATTATTATTATATATGTTTATATTATATTATGTTGGTGACTGGGTGAACATAATATTTAAGTTTCCATGAAAGACAGCATGTCATAATTTTTATATGCTGTAATTTGTGAATCTGATATGTTTTGGATGAGGGAATTAGACCAGTGATTAATGGAGTGTTTGGATTTCCAGTTTGGTACAATTGTTTTCTTGATGATTGCAAGAGATGTCAGCAGACTGTTCTTGTATTTAGTGGTATGGTGGTATGGTGGTATGGTGGTATGGTGGTTGTGGTGGTGATAATGATCAGGTCAGTCTTTGAGGTTTTGTGTGACTTGGGTTCCAGAAAACCTGAACTGGTGTACATTCCCAAAGTGTCAGTTACTCACATGGTGCATTGTGAACATATGTATGTATCTGTTAGTCCCATTTTATGTTTCTATGTTTCTTGTATGATGTGTGTTCTTGGGACTATATATTAGATACGTTGTAAATGACTTCTTTGTCAGATTGAAACAATTTTCTGTCCGTGTGACCCATTTGACACTGGTGCGCATTAGCCACAAGTGACAATCCACAATACAGGCGAGATAGTGCCATCCTTAATAATGACATACAGAGAAAATAACTACATTTTCTTCAGCGTTATGATCAATACGTAATCCATTGAGCTGCAAGCGCCTTCAGGATTGAGGAGGTGAGGTGGGTACGGGTTATCACAGAAACGACTGGAGCCATTATTTCTGTGAGAGCCCAGATTGGCAGCTGCTGATGAAGCAAAGCGCCTAAAGAGCCACAAAATGACTTTCAACTGACCATCTATTGTTTTTGCCATTAGATCTGGGTTGGCTTAGTTCAGGTGATCTATTAAAAAAGTTGAACACTTTATAGATTTTGTGAATAAAGAAAAGTGGCTTGTGTAACAGGAAAGTTTGGCTGTGCAATATGACATTTATTTCACTGTATTTTCAGGTTCAGGTAGATGGCAGTACATTATTCTGTGATTGTTCTTCTTTATGCATGTGCTCACTGGAAACAGTATTTTATATTTCTGTATTATGTTGACAAATTAATCAATCAAGCACAATATTGAAAAATATTTAAAGAGGGTTGTATTGGGGGGGGTATAAACTAGTAATATATAATGTGGAAGTTACTGACAAATAATAGATTTTTTTTAGGTACAGACAATTCATATTATACAAGGAAAAATAAACTATATAAAATGGTAAATCACCCAGTTTTATATGTGGACAGTATCTAACCAAAAAAAGCTTGTGTATGTATTTATTGGCTCATGAATCAATATGTCTTTTCTTATACAAAAGCCGGGCTGTCAGGGAGAGCGAGTATCTATCACTTCCACCTGGAGCCAGGGAGCACCTGCAAGGTCGCAGCTGATAGCCTCACGTCGATTTGAGATGGTTGGCTGAATGAAGGGGGTGACAGTGGAGCAATATGAGGGACATAACTCAAATAACTCATCTAATGCGGGACCAGTGGCAATGGTCCTGATTAGATGGGGTGATTTAGTGTATCCCCAGCAAAAGGCTCATAAACATCCAGCCACGGGACGTTGCATATGGTCCTTGTTTTATGTTGATTTTTTGCACCATTAGGTCTATTTGCTGACCCGCAGATCTAATGTGTAGTAATAAAACACAGCCATGGTTTATTAGGTGTAAACCTCTGTCTTTAACAAGATCTGGTAAACAAACTGCATCCAGTGGCACTGAAAGACTTCACCCACTTATGTTATAATAACAATGTTATTTAACAGCAGCTATTGTAGCTATGCTTATAGGTTCAGAGAAGATATTGTTGTAGATTGAAATTCCTCTGCCTATCCACACAGACACAACCGTTTTAAAACATGTGGAATCAAATTATGTTTGTGTTTTAGTGACCTTAAACTGTGAGTACAAGTCAACAACAGGGTCCTGAAAAACACAGACAAAGCCTAAGGCAAAAGTCTGTGTTTCACTGTAAATAGTGCTTTCCACCTTTGAGAAGTGTGTATCAGATATAGCAGCAGCTCACATTTCAGATGATGATTTCCTTCCGAAGCACTCTAAGAATATATATGTCAGGAATGTATGGAAGTAGTCCTATACCACAGTGTCATTGCTTCATTTCGATAATGTGCTGTTCTGCAATATTCTCCTCTCTCCACCTCACTTTTACTTTTCCAGGAGTCCAGTCTTTTTGAGCTGTATGTTTGGAGGCTCACCTCAATACTGTTAGCTATGATACAGTGAATTACGTGAGCACAGTGAAACAAACAGCTTGTTGTAATGACGAGATTTAAATAAATACAAGCCTCTGTTTAATGCGTTTTTCAGCATTGCAATTTCATTCTCATTGTCTCACCCTAAAGGAAACCAAAACAAGACTGACACATCCATTGCTTTGTTATTGCCTTCTCAAATTTAGATGGCTGTTGGAAATTACAACAACCCAATTCTCATTTTCAGATTCTCATCACTTTCATTCATATGTTTTGCAGCGAAGCCAGAGCACCTGGATATTGCTGTGTTCATCTCGTCTATGCCATAGCAACCAAAAGTAATCAGCTCCATATCTCCTAACAGACCCACCTGCCAACCCACTCCCCCTGCCTGGTAACCCCACAGACAGGTCTCCTCCATGGCAACACATGGCAACCCACAGCAAGCTCATTTATATCTAATGATAGCACCCTCCACGCCTTCAACCCACTCAGGAAAATGAGTCTCCATATTAAATTAATAACAGGCAGGTGGGCTGTACAGTCATCGTGTCTTCTCCAGGAAATCTTGTACTACAAAAAAAATGATCACAACAACAGTCTTTTCTTCTACAAATGTCACGGCTGCTGCATTATTTTTTCATACAAGAAAAACACACACATTTATCACATCACACTGCGTTTTGGTCTTGCTCCAAAATGCACCCCAAATATTAGCAGTAATAATTGTATAGCATTTACAATGAAGACAATACATTTGACTATGGTCTTGTGATAGGAAAAGCCAAGCAAAAAAAAAAAAAAAAAAAATCCATCATCAAAGTAAAGAAAATAATAAAATAATTGGTGTATGAATGTGTACACGAATTGAAAAAAGAGGGTGTTCTTTCATTCATCTTGCAACAAGAAATGGTGTTTAACCTATGGACAGCCAGGTACTAATTATTTGTAGTCTCTTTGATAATAACCCTCAGTGCCAGCGGCGTGGCTGCAGACCTTCACATGTCCTTACATTCATAAACATAAAGGGCAAGCCGATAACCACAGCTCCATTCGGGACAAGTGTTATTTCTCCAAGGACTTCAAAATA
Source organism: Philypnodon macrostomus (assembly GCA_036025475.1). Taxonomy (NCBI): domain Eukaryota; kingdom Metazoa; phylum Chordata; class Actinopteri; order Gobiiformes; family Eleotridae; genus Philypnodon; species Philypnodon macrostomus. The sequence goes on from JAVQKC010043156.1 coordinate 16,350, forward strand.
ATACAGTGTTGCCCTAAATTAAATTAGACCTTTCCTGGTGTTATAGCTGTCAGCGCAGAGAGAGAAGGGGGGCTTGAGACACAAAGGAGGAATAATAGCTGTCTGGTCACAAACTCAGGTTATGCCCCGTTTCCTGATAAGCAGCTAATTGAAGGTTGTTTTGGAGAAGATGTGATGGTTGTGAAATGACCTGACAGGTAATGTGCATCTACAATGAGGATAAGGAAATCATAGTGTAGTAGATGTGTAAAGGTATGCTTAGTTATAGTGTATAGTTTTGGTTCAGACACAGTCCAAAGACTAGGTCAGAACACAACACTCTAAAACTAAAACTTGACTAAAAGGAATATTGACCCAGCATTACTTTGGCAAAAACATAAAAGTTCAACAATCTTAGTAAACCAGTATCTTTCAGCTGCCATGGAAGGAGCTGGAAAAGACTGAATCGTTCTTCATCTTTCGTTTCATTGATTTCAAGCCTTGACAAAGAAATGGTTTCCATCAGAGGTACTCAGGACGAACAAAGAGTTTTCAGCAGCAGTGATGTCCATGAGAGATAAATGTCTGACTGAAGGCTATTCTGCAGCTGTAGGGTCCTAATGATGTGAGCCCACCACAGCACCATGCTTCTTGTGCTACATGAAGTACCCAGTTTTGTACCATCTGTCAGTACTGCCATGTGTTTGGGCCCAAAGTATCTCTGCAGGTTACTGATATGAAGCTGTGAATTATGTGAATATATATGTTTGTGTGCACATTTTTTTTTAAGATTTTGAATGCCTTGCAGTGTATTCTTTTCATTTTTTAGTTTTTCTTTGGATTCAGGGGAAACAAATGTATCCAGAGTTGATTATAGTTGTCAGTATTTTCATGTTGATTTAGCAAACAATTGAAAAACAAAATCCAGTCCCAATCAAATAAAAAATACAGAGAATTAAATTAGGAAAAACATTTACAAAATTGACATTAATTAAAATATTAGTTTTTAGTTAGTTAGTTTCACACACTGTACATGCTTCTATATAATATGCCTCACATACAATACATCATTACACACTACAGTATAGAAACTATTTTTGAACCATGGTCTATTGAATCTGATTGTTCTGTATCTGCGTCCTGTTGGTAGTAATGTAAAATATTGATGCAGTGGATTTGTGTTATCCTGTAGTATTGTGTTTGTGATGCGTATGATAACCTGAGTGAGTTGTAATTTGTTGTATATGGACAATTCATATAAACCCCAGCCCTAGTTGTTATGTTCTGGTCCCACAAGATCTCTGCAAGCAGGTTATGCAGCAAATTTAAAAAGCTAATGGTTGTTTACAATACATTAATCTCACAATGACTTTGCCTCACAGACCAGATAAAGTAAGATAAGATGCTATCATATTATTATCGCAATTTATCAAACTAAAGAGGATTCATTATGTTTATCGTCTAATCCTCAAATGAAGCACAGAAACAGGCAGGAGCAGCAGCACTCTCTGGGCTTTCCGTCAATACTGATATCTTTCTGTCAAAACGCGTACATTCAAATTAGCAAATAATGTCATAGCTTTGCCTTCTCTTGCTGCCTCTTTTAGACGGAAAATTACCAGTACCATCATTAAAACTGGGATAGGGGGTTTGTCTCCGGCACAGAAATCAAATTAAATAAAAATATAAGATTTAACTGTAACCTTTTGGCCACAGTATCCTTATTAGTGCTGCATGCTCGCCCCTCTACAAGTATTTCTGAATCATATCTTGTTATCCAGCGACCAAATTATGCTAATCATTAAAAACATATCCATCTCAATTAGTTCATCCATCAAGGCAAACCCAGGTGAGGTACATAGTGGGGTTATTTCAATATTTTTACACACAACAGACAAAGGTAATGATGCCATCCACAGTCATTTATTGGCTAAAGAATTGTAGCAGAGAAGGTGGGTCCAGTCCAGTCCAAAAGTCCTAATATAACCCAAGATTAAACCAGGTATAAACAAGGGCTAAAGCAGGACTTACCCAGGCCTAAACCAGGATTGAAGTAGCATTAAATGTATACTTGGGAGCTAGATATAAACTATACCAGGAGTAAATCAGGAATATGTTAAGTTAGGCTCACAAATCAGCAATGACAGGAACCAAACTGCAAGGAGAAAGTGCGCAGGTAGACAAATTGACAGGCTGTTGAGGAGATTAACGGTCTTCACTCTCACCGGAGTGTGCAAAGACGATCCCAAGTGCAAACTATGAGGAGTAACTTTGTGACACACACAAGGTTAAGTTTTGTGCTCGAGTGCCCAAACTCTCCATAACTCTCTATGTACAGCCATTGCACAATCATTATCCAGTGTCAACCAATGTCCCTACTGCCATAAACGAAATGTATAACAAGAAATTTACACAATGTCTGGAGCATAAAATCAGATTTTGACAAAATAAAAATTCTAATAAATCCTATTTTAAACTCCTAATAGGTCTTAAGTAAGTTTTAATTAAGCACAGTATTGTCCAGTGAATTGAGACCCTCTATATAAATTGAACTACACATTTTTGACAGAAAAAAGATTGTCCCAAGGGTCTTGTCACCATCCATCCTGTGAAGAAAAACTCAAAAACTTAAAAAAAAGAAAAAATACGGCAATGGAGAAACCTCAGGCAGAATCATGTAGAGAAGAGATCTACTCCAAGGATGGAAGATAGAGATGTGTCTAGGATTTCTTAAAAAGGATGAAAACTAGGCCTGTGCTGTATCATAGAAGTACCAAACTCAATCCAGTTCTGCATCTTCATGATATGTACCTGTGTGCAACAGTTGAAAAAGATCCAGCAAAGACTTTTTGAGTTATTGTGTTCAGAGTTTTGGCCCGTAATTAATTAATTACTTAATCAATATTCATTGTAGAAGTACCAAACTCAATCCAGTTCTGCATCTTCATGATATGCACCTGTGTGCAAATGTTGAAACTCATTTTGAGTTATCGTGTTCACAAGTACAATCTGCGGAAGCGGACAGACGTGATTCCATAATATCGTCGTTTCGTCCTTTACAGAAGCATAAGATTGTTCATTATTGTGCACTGTCCCACATAAATAAATGAAATAAAGAAATAAATGTATTGAAATTTCACCAATAATTGTTATTGCCATATTCAATAAAGTGATCATAGTTTGCATGTTTTTCTAATCTTGTACAGTCTTAGTGTCTACAGTGGCCGTGGGTGATGACAGACCCTCAGATGTCTTCATGTCATCGTCCACATAGTGATCCCTCAGTCCACAGAGCTGATGTGCCACCTCAGTGCCTGATGGATGGAGCCTGTCCCGGGACTGCCAACCTCTTTTATCTGCTGAGGCAGGCCTATCGCTCTGGGCCGGCCTATAATCAGCTCGGGCCCTTGTGATCCCTGACAGGAGCTCTGAGCCCACATCTATTCATGCTTAACGTCACACCAGAAATTGTTTGTGGAATATATGGCCCGTGCATGTGAAGAGTTTTTGAAAAATTACATGTCGCAGATCATGTTCTGCCCTATTTTTCTCCTTTTTCACTTGATGGATAGCTTATTGGACAGTTTTTATTGCTTATTTAACCTTGATCGGGATGGCACATAAGACTCTTGGTAAACAGTATGGCATGTAATAGGCTGTACCAAGTATAGTATAGAATTGTAGGGCCAATAGCCTAATATTAACCCTAGGTTAGAAGCAGAGCATTATTTTTAGATTGCACTGAATTTTCTACTAATTATGTAAACTGTCAATATAGCCTATTCGCTGTTAGCTATGATGTTGCAAGCTAATTTTAGATGTCTCTCTAGTATCTCTGGATAGTCTAATTTTCCCCCATATCCCCTAAACTCTTTAATGGGCTTGTAGCTGTTCTGTAGTTCAATAAAACTTTAAGTGGTCAAAAATGTATTTCATAAAATGTGCTGGTTCAACAGCTTTATCATCCTGGATCTAGCAAATGTCAAATGGGCAACTTTCCCTGGCACACTGTAAAAGGCTCTCATAAAATGACCAATAAAACTTTACATGGTCCATGAAATCACCTATTTGTTATGAATGCACTAACATGGCTTAAATGTGATGATATTTAAATGTATTCTTGAATAACGGAGTAAGTAAGTGTAATAATTTATTTACATATTTGGCCTACGACCTAAAATGTGATAAACTAGGGCCATAAGGATGGTGCAGTGTAAGCATGGACAGGGCTTTGTGATGTGTGAGAAACATCACAAAGTTTCTCCATACAACTGTTGGCATATAGTAGATTGTTTGCCTGAATTGAAATTTCAGCAGATTTTCTAAACCAGGACTAAATGAAGGTTCAAAAAGTCTTAAATCCAAAGTAAACCCAACCAGGACTAAAACTAAACTAAACTAGGAATTAACCAGGACTAAAGTAAGGACTAAATGAAAAGTAAACACAGCTGTTCAGTTTCTTTTAAGGCTCTTCTATGAGATAGAGGACTATAACACTGGACTTACTATATTGCATTTACTTATATTGCAATAATAAATTTACTTCATATTGTACAGGCCAACGATCATTTTCACAATTTATTTTCCATTTTCACCTGACCTTTAGTGCAATTATCAAAAGTTAATTAGTTCTGCAAGAGTTAAGACATCTGTTAACCTGAGCAATCTCTGCAACCAGGCTTCACAGTATAGGAAAAATAACACCCTCACAGCGGAGCAGCTACTGGACAATAGATCATAAAGGGCATCAATAAATAATTACATTTAAATGTGTCTTAATGAGTGGAGTTTGCTGACTGGGCCGATGTTTACGGCCTCTGATGAAAGTGCACGCACAAAGCATCTATAATACACTGTGTCATAAAAGACTGGCCTGGTAATGGCTCTCAAAGCTCTGACGGCCACGATAACAGCGTCTTCAATTACACACTGACGACATGCTACAACTCCACGCAAACACACAGATATGTGTTTGAAAGGTCTGCAGCCTCAGCACAGCAGCACACATTTTATTGGAGATCGTAACTTTTTACGATATGGGGATTGGGGAAGGATCATTTAGACTGAGAAAAGAATTATAAGTTGTTTGTTGAACTTTATTATATAGTACTATCCGAAGGCTGGCTGACATTTAATATTTTCACTAGTTAAATAACAGAAAATAAACTAAGATCAATGCTTATCTCTGCAAGTGCACTGGGATTTTACAGTGGTATCTTTAGCTTAGCCAAAATAATATTTTATGTTAGGTACAATGTGGGAAGTTTCATTGCTCTCAAGTGTGTCCAGACTCCCATAGGGGTCATAAACATGGGGGCGCTATAGAGGCATTCTTTGTTTGACATGTTTGCCCTGATCACTGTGCCAAAATTCATGAAATTTAAGATTATTGGCTCAATAAAAAACATCAGGGCATTAATTAGTTAATTATTGAATTGTCATTAATCGTAGGAATACCAAACTGAATCCAGTTCAGCGTCTTCATGATATGTACCTGTGTGCAAAAGTTGAAAGAGTCAATTTGTTCTTGAGTTGTCAGGTTTGTGATTCCATAATATTGTCGATATAATAACAGAACATGCAATATCCAAATTCTAGAGTTACAAATGGTAAAAAATCAAATGTAAACATCTTATACATATCAACTCGTGCACACTGACAGAGCCAAAATATGACAGAGGAAACAAGGAGTGTTTTATCCTGGTGTGTTGGACATAAAGGTGGACGGAGGTTAGGACTCTGCTGCAGGTAGTGTCTGGTCTCTTATCTACAGCCTGCACCGCCTTAATTATTCATTAACGTGTGTTTGGTGTGTGTATGACAAGACACCAAGACCTGTGAGGCTTGTGAAGTGACAAGTGTGTTATGAGACATGAAACAGGTGCACAACACACAGGCTCACACATACATCATCATAACCAAGTGTGTGTTACAATACAGTGTAAGAGATCGTTTTTCTAATGTCATGTAGGCCTAGGCTTCACTGCAATATCCAAGTCTTTGTGTTCGTCGTGGGTCTCTGGTGACAGCAGCTGACGACAAGAACATCCCAAAGCACACATCCAAACACCCATTACACAGAGGTCGTAATTTCTTCTAACATCAGGGATATTTATCATCATTTATAATGCATGGGCAGTTCTGGGACTATCTAGTTACCAAACAGAAGTGAACTGGAGATGATGGGGGAGTGCTGGGGCCAGTGACTGCAATCAAAAGTACCACAATAAACATTGGACCCTTGGTCAATATTAAAATTGCAAAAAAATGTATACGTATACAGAGCTAATGTGGGCCTCCAGGCTAAATATGTGTCAAACAAATGTTATCAGGCCAATATAACAAAAAGAATCATAACTCTGTATATTATAATATTTCGTTTTTCTGTACTGACAACACCCAAAAAAATCAGTCAATCAGTGGGAAAAAATCTCATATGACGTTCAGTTTTCTGTCAATGTTTATTGTTATATCAGTGGAGTTGCCCCAGTAATAAACTTCATGTAAAAAGGTCTAACAGTGTAACAAATGAGCCACACATTATGCACTTTTTGGTAATTTGATTATGTGTCATTTCATCATAGGTCACAATCAACTTATCTAATTTAATACAGATCATACATGCCTGATTTATTTTTAAAATTTTTTTATATGTGTATAGACTTTTGGGCAATTATTCAGTGCATATGCTGCCACAGAGCCCTAATGCGCTCTACCACGCATTGACGTTCATACTTACATATATATGGACTGCATTAGACAATTAACATTTTTATTTATTCTTTATTTAACCAGGTACGCCAATTGAGAACCAATTCTCATTTACAATGGCGACCTGGCCACATTCATTCCTAGGCAATGTGGGTTAAGTGTCTTGCC